>JAATLQ010024581.1:2628-22040 GCA_013421005.1 Heliconius erato x Heliconius himera
ATAACCTAGCCTACGACCGGCATAGTATGACCGACGCGAACGGGCAGATGACTTTGACGGTTTTGTAAATTTTCATACATTTTCGAACTACTGTTAATTTTTATGTAATTATTTGCTGTTTATAATTAATTTATACTTTTCTTTGGTTCTTCGCTTATTCGAGGAGCAGATTAGTTAGATTTTCATAAATTTCTTGGTGTGGTGTAAGTTGCGGCCCTGCGCGGCATCGGTGTAATATTTTTTAAGTATTAAGAAGAGAATTGTTGGTTATTTCATCTTGGTTGGATGGTTATCTATACCGTTGTCATACACTTAATAAATTGTGGTTTTAGTTTTCTGGGATTTTATTTGATATTGCTCGCAAAACTTATCATATTTAATGTAGAAAGGACTTTAGTTATTTCATATAGTATCTATGTACGCGCGCAAGGATAACGAGTCAAAAGATTTTTCCCGGGTAAATCAGTAAAATCGATCACTGAAAGTCCAATAAAAATTAGTTCAGTTATTCTGGATATTAGCTCGGGGAAATAGAAAGACGGAAAGAGATAAAATTATTAATAATGTAGCTGGTTTTGTTTAGTTCTTTTATTAATATTTTACTATGGTTACGTTTACTTATATTTTTTTTATTTAAATTAGTTACATATTTTCACAAACAACAAATTTCCTAAATATATCTATAAGCATTCGTAAAGTTTAAGCGGGCGAAGCCGCGTCCGGATCCGCTAGTAATAATATAAAAAAAAAACAAGTTTTACACTCACTTGTTGGTTGAACATATGTTGTTGGTAGTCAGATTGCGAATTTCCGAATCCCATCTGTGATGGCGCGCCTTGGTTTCCTTGCTGAAATATGATATAAAAAATAATTATAATTTACACATTCTGAAATACAAATACACACTGAAAAATAAATAAATACACTGAAAAAAAAATAAAAAAAATATAATAAAATAAATATAAGCAAAATCGTTTTAATACAACATTTTGAATTTAATTTCAACATAAGAAAATAAAATATTTTTTTAAAAACAATAGAAAACTCTAAACTCAATTGCTTTAATATTTATTGACGGTCAACTATAACAACATAAGCACATATATACTGCCTTCTTCATTATAAAATATAAAAAAAATAACAAAAAGAACCCAAAAAAAATCTATATATACCAAGTGTCTAACCGTCTCAAAACCGCAGTTCGACGGGTGGCCGAGCGCGTCAGTGTGCTTGGGCGTGTTACCCAAGAGGCGCGGGTTCAAGTCCTGCTGCGTCCAAAATGGTTTACAATGCTTTTAAAATATGTGTTAGTATATTTTGCAAATAAGAATGGGCTGTATGAATTTAAATAATAAAATGGTTGAAGCAGACAGCAACACAAATATAATACCTAAATATAACTATATTGAACTTAACATATGATAGACATAAACTATACTGATCAAAAACACTTAGCAAATTGATCCCTTTTTGCATAACAAAATTCTTAGATGTTAGTAAGCGAAACCACTCCTGTTGAAGCGAAGTCGTTAATAAATTCTTTAAAGTAAGATTTACATCAATCTCATAAAAATAATATAATTATAGAACCGAGTCTCACTGACCTACCCCCACAGCATAGATAATTAATTAAATAATAATATACAATACAAGCATAATATAAATATACGAGTATATAGAACATATATACGATATTATATCGATCGATATCGATATTATAACTATAGCTAATATATACAATAATGATCTATTAAAAAATGAATAGCTGGCAGACAAACCTTGGGAAGTGAAGGGGAAAATTTAAAAGGATTAACCTAATTTCTTACGAAAATAGAAAAAGGTAGAGAAGGCTTCAAAGTTTTATGACATCACATCTCAAAATGTAGTGTTTAATAAAATATATATTAAAAAATCGAACAGCTCTCACGATTAAATAATTTTTAGGTGCAAAAAAATATGTTATAATATAAACAAGGAGGGATGAGGAGTAAAATTCATAAAATTCGTGTGATGTAAACTATGGATGGCTTCTTATAGTACAACATTAGAAATATATATATATATATATATCACTAAAGTCTACCTTGACAATGGGTCGTCCGTGTGGTTTAGGGAGAGCGGGGTGCGCGTGCGGCGCCCACGATGATGATGTTGATTTGGGGCTGCTCGCCTCTTCTTTTTCTGCTGTCATTTTACGAAGCACCTTGAAAATTTTAAACATAATATTAATACAAATATAGATGTTTTAATATTTCTGTCACCCTATCCTATATCTTTTATTTCCCAATGATGTACTTGCCCCTTTTCATTTCCTATAGATATGTTGATAGATATGTTACATTCTATCTCAATAAAACATGGAAACATCTATATTCTTAACATTTGTATATATGTTAAACTTTTCATAAATATCTATTATAATTATTATCTTATTATTACAAGAATAACAAAACAATTTTAAAATCTATATATATAAAAGGACTTGTGGTGACTGACTGAGGTAAGACGCACGCAGAGCCGTAACCGCTGATGGTAGAAACGTGAAATTTGGGCAGATGTTTGTTTTCATATTCTGGACATCCACTAAGAAGGGAATTTGAAAAATTTTAACCCTAAAGGGATGAAATAGGGGTTGAAAGTTTGTATGGAAAAAAAATTTAATCTGTACCGATTTTTATAAAATTTGGAATTCAGACTCTTAAAAATATTTCATTGAACACGTGTTTCATGGTTTTTGAGAATTCACCCCCTAAGGGTTCAAATAAGGGGTTGAAAGTTTATATGGAAAAATCTTTAAATTGCCACCAATTTTATAAAAATTTAAATTCAGACTGTTAAAAATATTTTATTGAACACGTGTTTAGAGGTTTTTTTAGAATTCACTCCTAATAAGCGGGCGAAGCCGCGCGCGCCCTCTAGTTAATATATAAAAGGCAAAGATTAAAAACAAAAACAACTTACAGAAGTAGGTGTGAAGGAGATAGGCGTAGGTTGTTTCGGTTGCACCTCATGTCTTCTACGATAATTCTCCTTCTGTTCTTCCAATTTCTTTTTCAAGAGAGCCCCTTGCATTATGGACTGTGTGTGAACTACCAGTTCACGGGGTGATGGTATACGAGCTGGAATTTGGAGTTATAATTATGATTTATTTTTTTTTTTCAGCTTCATTCTCTATACCGCACATATTTCATGGTACATAGAGGGAACCTGGGAGCCTAGTAATAAGAAGGAGGCTTTGCGTGTTGAGTGACGGAACCCAACGCCGCGCTTTATGTCGACACCAGAGCGAAGAAATGTAATAAATATAAATTTAAAGAAATGAAAATATTAAATATTTAAAATCCTCTATGAGGGAACTTTCCTTCAGGTCTGGCCTTATTATTTTTGCATACATATATTATGGTTAGAAATCAAGTTATATTCGCTTCACGCTGTATCTAGAATACACCATGGTAAGCAGAAGGAAGTCTTAAGATACTCAGCTCCCTCCCTAACACCAAATTTTCAAGACATAGCTTCGTCTTATTACCACAAGGATGTAATAAAAACAATTCATTTCCCCCAACGGGAATCGATCCCACAACCTTTTCGTATACAGTCAGACACAACGGCCTCAAATTTAGTTATTAATAAATATATTTTGATAAATAAGCATAGTATAGTGCCATAGTTTATCATGGAAAATACACGTTGAATTTATACGAAGTTATTCAAGAACGTAAGTTCTGAATTCTAATTCAGAATATTACTTTAATTATGTGTAAACTATAGCATACATGTGGATATTTTTTTAGAAAGTGGTCTAACTAGCAAATATTATAAAATGTACTAATGGACTTAAAAATTATTTAAAAAAAAGTCTATGCTTGTGTAATAATATTATAAAACTGAAAAATTTACTTTTAACATTTCTTAAAGTGTTATTTCATTCATCGGAAAGAAAAATATTATTTAGAAAACGTATAAAAAATTTAACGTAACGAGTCTCGAACCCGCGCCTCGGAAGTACTGAAAAAGGTTGGCAAGTACTGAAAAATGTATTTAATTGAACATGCTAATCTCAGGAACTACTGGCTTGAATTTTAATATATTTTTTTTTATCAAGGAAAGCTATAACAAGGCGCGTGTAGCCGAAGCCGTAGGTAAAAGCTGGGTATAAATAAAGTACAATAAATAATTCAATGAATATCAAGCATATATAGAGACTAGATCAATAATTATAAAAATATATTTTTATAATAAAAAAAAGGTTATACCACTTTCCCCAAAAGACTTAAAGTGCTTATATTCCTACAAAAGTCTACCTGGATGGTGCACAGTGAGGGCGCTGGGACTCGGCGCCATGATGGGGGACACGCAAAATGCTGCGTCCAGTTAAATTAAGCAATATGATGGGTTTTAGTATTAATTACTAGCAATATGTGTTAATTACTTACAAACAAACACTATAAAATACCTTGTATTAGTTTTATGATATATAGCTAAAAATTATATGACAATATGGTGAATTGACTATTAAATGTTAGAGGTGATTGTCTTTTATTTTAAATGTAAGCGAAGATATAATAAAGAAAGAATTCAGTAAATTAAAATGTATTTAATTTTTTACTGACTGGAAATAAAATAACTACTTACTGTTGAAATATAGCATCATATATGCCACCCAACTAAAAAAAAATATTTACAATTTTTTTTATTACTAATTAATTTCAACTCAATTCTTTCTCTATTATATTTTTTTTAATATTTTGATTAATATCAATACACTAATTGTTTTAACAATTTCACTTTTCAAAGCATAATTAATAAAAAGCAAAAATTTACCACTCAATAATCCTAATAGCAATAAGTAAAAATAAATAAGTAACTAAAACACCCACCTGGGTGTGGTAACGGGGACAGTCTGAGCGGTTGGTGGTGCGGTGGTACCACCAGATGCGCTGTAGGCACGCCGCTAGGTAATGGAGAACCGCCCATTTGCTGTAAAATAATAAAGTTAATTACTTAGACAAAAAAAAATATGGCATTTTAAAATAATATTTGTCAAAAAGTTTTTATGAATTTTTAAATCATTCCATAAAAAAAAATATGCATATAAAATATGTTCCATAAAAAAAAAGTTATTACATAATAACAGTTATTTCCTTAAAAACGATCAGCTTCACGTTATATCCCGCACACAGCAAGGTAGGCAGAGGGAACCTTGTATTAAGTCATTCCGAAATTTGAAGGCATTGTGCGTGTCGGAACTCAACGTCGCATCGACACCAGCGCGGAGAAATAAAAATATACATTTTCAATAAATATTTCATTTCCACGAGTGGGGATCGAACCCACAACCAGTCACGTTTACAGTCGCACTTTGTGCCCCCGCGCCACGACTGGGCCAGCTATCCAATTCATTAGCATTATCTCACTGTCTTATAATAATCAGGCATATCAATTCATAGAGAATATATAGAGGCCGGTCGTGGCGCAGCGGCACGAGGTGTGACTGCAAAACCGACTGGTTGTGGGTTCGATCCCCACTCGAGGAGATGAAATATTTACTTAAATTTATATTTCCATTTCTTCGCTCTGGTGTCGAGGTTAAGCGCGGCGTTGAGTTCTGCCACTCAACACGCAATGCCTCCAGAATTCGGCAGAAAAGTGGGGAACGGAGTGTCTTAACACTAGGTTCCCTCTGCCTACCCTGCTGTGTGCGGGATACAGCGTGAAGCTAATTTAATTTAATTTTTTTTTATATCAATTCATTTATCTCCATTTTTTTACGAAGAGAGCAGTATAACACAAAAATTATAAAAACAACCACAACCGACCTGCCGTTGCTGATGCGTACGTAGAATAGTTAAAAGGAGTTCACGATGACGGCTTTGAAGGCCGGGGTTGCCGAGTTGCTGCATCAGGTTTTGGACTGTGATCTCACCCGCTTTTAGACCTAGATAAAAAGGAAAAACACGAAATTAAAAACGATATTTCCAATTATTATACAAAAAATAAGGTAATTTAAATAAATTAAGAAGTATTGCTATGTTTTTACTCAAATTAACTTGTACAGTGTTTTGCACTGAGAATAGGGTTTTTAAAATGAGCTTAAGTAATATCTACGCATTTGCATAAAATGAAATAACCATATAAATGACTATACTCTTAAAATAAAATAAGAAATATTTTTTTTATTACGTAAATTATATTGTGAACAAGTAACAGTTGAAACCAGTCGTGGAGTGGTTTCACTGCAAACATGACAAATTGTGGGTTCCATTTCAACTCGAGGAAATGCAATATTGAATATTTTAATTTTCCTCGCTAAAATAACGAGACAAAGCACGGCGTTGAATTCTGCCACTCAACACGCAATGTCTCCAGAATTTGAAAATGAAGAATGTAAGTATCTTATTGAGAAGTGAATGGAGTCTCTTAACACTGGCTTTTAATGTTTCCTCTGCTTAACCTGCTATGTGCGGGATACAGCGTGAAGAAAAAAATATGGTTTACAATCTGGAACAATAAAACTCAACGTCCTATAACATTAAGAGCATACATAATAAAAAAAATACACATTAAAATATCATACCGTGTATAATAGCCTGAGCCTCGGGCCGCTGCAGCAGGTCTCTGTCAGAGGGCTGCGTCATGGAGGCCATGCCGCCCATACCGCATTCGCCTGCAGCTTGTTGACGCTGGAACAATTAACATTAACCTATTTAGTATGTTTTAGTCAGGCGCCTTTAGTAGGGCAGGCAGAGGGAACCTAGTGTTAAGTAAGATCCCCAGGAAATGAAAATATTTGAATGGAAATATAATAGTGAGAATTAAACCCACAATCATCGCGTTTACCGTAAGATGCTGTGCCGCTATGCCAGCCATCATGGCAATTTAAAATATATATACCTGTTGCACTTGCAGGAGCTTGTAAAGGAGTTCCTGCGGGATGTGCGGCGCTTTTTGCTGCTGCTGCTGCTGTTGTTGTTGTTGCTGCTGCTGCTGTTGCTGTTGTTGCTGCTGTTGTTCCATGCTCTTGCTCAGCATCTAAAAATAAATTCATAATAAAAAAATACTAAAAATACATATAACAAGTATTTATTCCTATAGTTATTTAAAGTCAAATCAAGTTAAATCAGTGATTAACTTAATTACTATATGATTAAATAATATAGCTTATATTTATAACATTTATATTTATATTTACAAAATATTTATAATTTCGAGGTTAAGCGCGGCGTTGAGCTCTGCCACTCAACACGCAATGCCTCCAGAATTCGGCAGAAAGTGGGGAACGGAGTGTCTTAACATTAGGTTCCCTCTGCCTACCCTGCTGTGTGCGGGATACAGCGTGAAGCTAATTTTTTTTTTTTTTTTTTTTTTTATTTATAATTTATATTTATAAAATATAGTTATATCGTTGATATCGTTCGATGAAAATTAGTACTATTAACGAATATACAAAAATAAATTTTCAGTTTGTATTATTAAAACACAATCTAATAATTTATTGCACTCTGTATATGTAGCATTTGAAAAAAATATAATCAATAGAAATATAAAATATTTCATATGTAATTGTATCTAACTGTGAGAAATATATTAAATTAAAAAAAATCAAAAACCAAGATCAACGATCAAGGTTCAGGATAAGGTCGTGGGTTCGATTCCCTCTGGTAAAATTGAAGTATTTTCATTTCCCCGCTCCAGCGTTATCAGAAAATAGTATAGTGTGAACAGAAAATATTTCTCTTTAATTTTTTTATGAAATGTCTTAACACTACTTTTCTAGACTAGAATGAAAGTAAAAAAAATAAATAAACATTAACCTGGAGTAAGCTCATAGGCTGTGGTTGTGGTTGCGGCGGTGGTTGCGGACGGGGTGGTTCCGCTGTTACCGCATGCCCGCCTGATACTTGCGCCAACTGGAAAATGTATTATTATTAAATTAATAATGTACTTATATAAATTTATTTCATATTTAAACCTTATTTTAATCTATGCGAGGCCAGTCGTGGCGCATAGCCACAAAGTGTGACTGTAAATGCGACTGGTTGTGGATTTGATCCCCATTCGCGGAAATGAAGTATAAATTTACCTACCTACCCTGCCGTGTGCGGTGAAGCTATAAGCTATTTTTATTAATCAATAGAATTTAAATTATTCATAAAATTATTATTGGTTAAAGAAACAAGCACCTGGGTAGGCCTATACACAGGGGCACAAACATGCCACTGTTATCGCGAGAATTGTGGTGGTTTCGATTCCCACTCGAGCAAAATAGAATATTTAATATTTTAATTTCCTTGTTTAATGTTCCTGCTCTGCAGGATACATAGAGAAATTAAAAAAAAAAAAAGAATATGATTATGATCAATGTGTAAAAAAGTTATAAATAAATTAATAGTAAATTATTCAACTCCTGTAATGTTTGCCTACGTAGCATAGGCTATGTCAATTTAAGATAAACATGGATAAGCTAAAAGTTCTGATAAGTTTATTTTAAAAATAAGAGGCTTTTGGTGTATATCATCTCTATATCAGTCTAAATCTGAGATATAAGAAACATTTTCATGAAATTAAATGTTCTAAAATTTATTTTAAAATTATATGTTTGGTTGAAGGCGCCAATCTCAAGAACTACTAGCCCGAACTAAAAATATTTTTTGTGATGGATAATCCATTTATAGAGAAATACATCACGTCAATCGTTTCGTCATAAACTACTAAACCTGGATTCAGAGTTACGTCAGGCACTCAGCATGTTTCATATTATAAAATCGGACAAAACTCTTAGTTTTTATTCATTTAACCACACGGGCGAAGCCGCGTGTGAAATATTTTTTTTGTTATTAAAACGTAGAGAAATAATTTGAAGCCCTTTTTTCGAACATTGTGCTGACTGAAAAATATAACAATTTTTACAGATATAGTTTATGTAGAGATCCTTCACTACAGAATGCTATTTTTTATTGAAACTATGTATAAAAAATATATAAACCTACTTCTGCATAAAGCAGAACAAAACAAACACACTCACAAGCCGTTTGAAGGCGGACAGGTCGTGGTCGTGCGCGGGCGGCGGCTGCGGCCTCAAGCGCGCCTCGAGCTCTTCCAGACTGTGGATTTTACCACCCATGGAGTTCATTTCAGCTGTAACAAAAAAAAATAATGTAACAAAAAAAACTCGACACGCAACGCTCTAAATAAGAAACTGTAAAAAAATAATTGAAATCTAATTAAAACAGCTTTACGCTGTATCCCCGCACATAGCACCACTCTCAGCTGTACTCTAGTATTGTAATCGCGGAGCAGCTTTGGTGGCGGGGTGAGGTATGAGCGGGAGCGTTCCTATATAGGTATCTAAAATACTCTCTCCGTGCATACTTTCAACAATTCAATAAATTTTTGTCGGTCTGTACGATGAAGTATTTATTGCTACGTACCAGACCGCTGCTCGGCGTCGGCGCCGGCGCGCCGCAGCAGGTCCAGCAGTGAAGGCGCGGCGTTGGGCGCCGCGGGGGCGTGCGGGTGCGCGTGCGCGGCGGGAAACGCCGCCTCGGGGGGCGCCGGCGACCGGGTCGAACTTTCTAAATCTATAGTATATAAATAGAATCGTTCATTATCTGGATAGATGACAATGTTGCTTTACAATGGTTCTTTCAGAAGCTCCAAGACCTTTACAAGGGCTTGAAAGTCACATTTTTATTATATTTGCAAGTATGGCAGACGATGGTAGTCTTGCTTACTTATTTTTATTAAAATTTTATAAACAACAAAAGAACAAAATAGTTCACAGTTAGACACCGTGACCAGGTTGATAACAGGCTCTTGCAATATATTACAAACTCTCGCAAGCCGAGCTAAACAGCCGTTTATACGCATTTGTGTAACACTTGCCAAGCGTGTAAAATATATACAGGATACAATTAATTTAGAGAAAAGTATTATAAGTAGATAAAAATTAAAGATGATCAATGGTCACGTTGATGCGTATACATACATATCTCCTTTTTATCTTTGAGCCAATTAAAATCACCATCTTTAAACACTTCTAACAAAAAAAATACGACTTTCATATAATTTTAAACCTACATTTTACAAAATATGTATAAATACTGACCATCAATCATGTTATGCATGAGCCTCTCGTAGTGGCGGTCGGTGGCGATGTTGGCGGCCATGTTGGCGGCGGTGGCGGGCGGGCTGTCGCGCCGGAACCAGCGGCTGAACCTGCTACCCTCCGTATCGCTGCCTCCGTTCTGTTAACCATTAAATATATTTCAAATTAAACTATTTATTTGAGGTATGTTCCACTACTTATAACACGTACACATACTATATATTTACAAATTCACAAAATTTTGTTTATAAATAAGAATTCCTTAAAGAAAAGGAAAAAAGAAGAACAAAGATACTTTATAACTTAAGATAAACTCACGGTAAGAACATCAGGAATAGAATCAAATTTAAGAAATTCGTCAAGATTGAAGTCTGGCTGTTCTGGTGGTTGCGGCTGCTCTTCAGTCTTTAACTCCACACCCGAGTCCTTGTCCTATAATATATTTTAAATATAATGATTTCTTCACGTCACGTATACTTTTGACCACCTAGCAGCGTAGTCAGAGGCGAGAGGATATTAATATTAAGACACTACTTTCTCCACGCACCGCCGTATTTTACTACTGACTGTAAACGCGACGATTGTGGGTTCGATTCTCAGGTTTGAATTGTTTTTATTCAAGACAAAGACAAGAAGACAAAGTGCGATATTGAGATTTGTGAGTTGCAAATCAGAGTGTCTTAACACTAGGTCTCTCTGCCCACTCTGCCACATGCGGGTAGAACGTGAAAATGAAATAAACAGTGGTAACATACATTGCTATTATTATGCGAGTCGGTGTGCGGGTGCGCGGGCGGCGGCGAGGGCTCGGCGCGCCAGCGCTCCGGCGACCTCGGACCGCCGTTGTTATTCCACTTCTATATGGAAAAAAAACATTTTGTTATTAATTATGTTTGTCATGTTTGTGTATTTAAAAGAAAAGCAAATAATACTTGATGATAGATATATATAAATTTTAACTAAGTTTTTCATCTATTAGAGAATTACAGGCTACATAATATTTAATTATAAGACTGGTAAAAATAGTAAAATTAAATAATAATGAAATTTTCATTCTGCAAGAATCCAGGGCAATTAAGAAATCGTTGGCGGTAGTTTGATATAATAATTTGTCAACTGACAGACGAATGCCACCTCAGTTTACCACCACGTGTGACCACAAACCACTGCAAAGTGTTCACAAACGTCGGGTTTGTAAAAAATGTATAATACTAATAAACATACGCGATTAATACGGTAAAAATAGTTTCATTTAAAATACGTAATATCCGTCTAATGTCTAACTGTAAAAATTTTTTTCAAACAAAATAAATAATAAAATTATTGTTGTAAATGTAAAATTGTACAAAGTCAAAGCCAAAATCAAAGTGTCCTTTAGTAGTATTTTTGTAGTAGTATGTGTTTAAGTAATTGGTGTCTATGCGTAACTGCGTCACACGAAATACAGGTATGGATAAACATCGTGAAATGAAAAAAAAATCCTACTTCTAAACTGTTGAGGTATCTTGATTAATTTCTTTAGGTGTGGGCTTAAAATATTTTACCCTATATGGTGTTCTCGTAAAAGGAGCGCTGACGCATCCACCTGAATACTTTGTATTTTTTTTAATTATTCCAAACAAAATTTAAATAAAAAAGAGATAATCACAATTTATATATAGTATTATTAATTTCATACATATTTTAGTATATATACTTATAATATACATCAACATCGTTACCTCTTCCTTATTACTAGCGGGTCCATTCTTCTTGATGGGCTCGTCGAACCCCCGCAACTCGATCGTCTCCAATTGAGATGTAGGCCCTCCACTAAACCTATATAAACAATTTATAATATTAATAATCAAAAAATTTCTATATCTAAAATATAATAATATTTTTTATCTATATATAAATTTATGATTACCATTCTGGTTCATCTTCCTTCTCAAATCGTCGTTGAGAGAAGCGACCACCAGATCTACGATTGTCCTCCCTGTGAAAAAAAAAGTATAAGAAAATATAAACACAATTTAATATTTAAAATATTTGTCAGAAAATAAAATTATATAACTTTATTATTTAACATCTTATTGATATTAAAAATTAAATGTATTTTATTTTTCTAAAATACAATAGTGAAATCTACATTTAAATCGGTGAAGCGTGTCTGTAACTATTGTGTTAAATTTTAAAATGAAATTTTTTATTATATCTCTTTGCAATATCCGTATTACTTTGAGAAACAATAAAAATTAAATGTCTCCAGTAATAAATTTCCTCGTATTATATAAATTATTAAATTTAAGATTACCTATAATCCTAAATTTTACATCATTTTTTAATTTGAATGTTCAAAAATTATGGTCAAGTGGGAAACGGAGTGTTCTAACACTAGGTTACCCTCGGCGTAATGGATAAGCTGAAGAAAAATGTTGTGGTTAATGGCGTAGCACATTTAACAAATATTTTTTTCCAACTTAAATAAACAATTTGTGGTAAACAACGTTTTGTTACCCAGCGTAGCAAGGTTATTAGATTGAACCAAAGATAAAAATAAAAATATATTTCACCGTGTTTATTTCTGGCTACCAATATGGTAAAAAGGAAAGAAAACAAATATTGTACTCACCTATCACGCTGTTTATCGTTGTTAAATCGATCGTCCCGTTCCCTCTTGATGTCAGAGGAGTAGGAGTCTCGGGTGAATGAGCGACGATCGAATCTGAGTAAGCCAACGTTTTATTAAAATTAATACATAAATATATTCAAATATACATATAATTCAAGGTTGCCGTGGCGCAGTGGTTGAGGGTTCGATTAACGCTCGGGGAATTAATTATTTAATATTTTAATTTCCTAGCTCTGGTAACTAGGCAAAGCGTGGCGTTGATTTCCGCCACTTAACACGCAATGTCTCAAGAATTTAGTGTAAAGTGGGAAACCAAAGTGTCACAAAGGGAACAGAGTGTCTTAACACTAGGTATCCAGGTTCCTAAACTAATTATAATTCTTAAACTACCAAACTTAATTTTACAGTAAGTAGTATTTTATATACAATACCGTGACCATGGCCATGTTTTAGCATGGATGGAGCTCAATATCACATATGGCATATTATAATTCAAGCAGTTCTGTGTATAAAGCATAAATTATGATTTTAAGTGCATTTGTTTTTTTCTAAAGACCTTATTTCGAATAAACGATCAACAATTTAATTAGAACAAATCAATTTACGACTTAGTGTGCCTAAACTTCTTGCTATAAAAAAACAAATTTAACGAAATGATTACATCATTTTCATCTAAAAATCTTTTAAACAGTCGTGTGAAAGATGGAACATTCACATTTATAATATAAGTAAGATTTCGTATAGTCTACTCACCGATCCCCATTAGCGCGTCGCTCATCACGGTCACGTTCACGATCACGGTCACGGTCGCGCGGCGGGCGGTAGGGCTCCGTGCGGGGCTCGCGGGCGTCGCGCGAGTCGCGGGGCTCGCGGGTGTCACGCGAGTCGCGGGAGTCGCGGGTGTCACGCGAGTCACGGGAGTCGCGCGAGTCACGCGGGTTGTGCGAGTCACGCGGGTTGTGCGAGTCGCGCGTGTTGTGCGAGTCGCGCGGGTTGTGCGAGTCGCGCGACTCCGCCTCCTCCCAGCCCGGGGCGGGCACGTCTCGCACCATGATGCGGCCGGAACCGATGCGTCGGCCAGCTGGTGATTAAATTTACATAGATTACTTAAAAATAACTACATTAAAACTTTTTTTAAGTGTCTAACAATAATGCATGTTTAAGAAAAACTCCAAAAATTATTTCACCCTGAAAAAACGGCTCAAATCAGATCGAATAAATATTTCATTTCCTCTAGGGGGAATTGAACCCACAACCTGTGACGTTTACTGTCACATACTTGTGTCCTTGCGTCACGGCCTCAGTCACCCGCCACTTTATTTTTTTTAAATATTATTTTTATATTTTTTTTTTACAATGATATCTTGAATATCATATTAATAAGTTTTGTAGGCAACAATATACAAAGCTGCATTAATATCTTCACATAAGCTTCACCTTTGTGTGCCATGTAAAACATAATCTAGGCCACATCTAATTAAAAAATATAAATTAAGAATATATTTTTTTAATACATCAAAGATGCGGCCATGATGTTTACTAATAAGGGGAACCATATCTATTATACAGAGTGTTCTTGTCAGCACAACTTTAAATGAAACCACTGTTTTAATTACTCTATAAAACCCTCATAGAATAAAAAAATCACAAAAATGAAAATATATTTTTTAAATTTCTTTATAATTAAAAATTGTAGAACTGGCTTCAAACGCGATAGTAGATAGAGTTCGCTTACCACTGGGGGAATGAATTATTTTCACTTTCTTCATTTGATAGAAAATAATTTCAATGTTAAAACTCACTACTCAACACGCATTATATCGAGAAATTGATCGGTTGAAGTATACTAGGTTTCCTTTGTCTACCCTAGTATATACGGAATACAGCAAGAAGCGAAATAAATATAACTGAGTTTGAGCTTGGTTTTGTGTAAAGCCTGTACGATAAAAGGGAATCGATCGAGGAAGTGTAGTATTATTTGTTAATATTTTAATTTATATTTTAACTTTTTCGTTCTGCCGTTGAGGCAAAGCGTGACGTTGAGTTGCGCTACCAGAATTCAGCGGAAAGTGGGGAATGGAGTGTCTTAACACTAGGTTCCCTGTGCCTATCCTGCTGTGTATAGGATACAGCGTGACGATGATTTTTTTAAATTTCCATTTCCTCGCGCGACATTGAACTCCGTCACTCAAAACACAATGTCTCCACTGACCCTGCTCGGTCTTCTGCAGCGGCTGGTGCGGCGGGTGCGGCGCGTGCGACAGCGGCGAGTCGGGGCGCGTGCGCGCGAGGTGCGGGTGCGGCGGCGGCGCGGCGGCGGGCGCGCCGCAGCCCGACGTGAAGGAGCGGCGCTGCGGCGACAGCACGATGCCCGAGCTGGGCTCGCTCTCCTTGCGCACGCGCTCGCGCGGGTCCGCCGCGCGCCCCGTGCGCCCGTACACGCCCTGCTGCACACGACGCATATTACTATCACTTCCATATACATTTAGTTTGCATAGTTTAAATAAGTTTGACATATTTCTATATTTAAACAAGTTAAGCATTTTTTTTTATTTGCAAAAAAAAATAAAAATTGCAATTTTTTTATAACAAACACAACGTGGAATTTAATCAATTTTCATCAATTAACATTTATACTTCGTTATATAAATTACACACATTCTAATTGCATGTAGTAAAAAAATATGTTTACTACATAAAGAAAATATGAAGTTTGTTAATTTTTATGTTTTCAGATAGCAAACACGCAATGCCTCCAGACGTGGGGAACGGAGTGTCTTAACACTAGGTTCCCTCTGCCTACCCTGCTGCTGCTGAACTCTATTCCAACTCAACACAATTTTTACATTTTGCCTTATTAACTGCGGTATTGATTACAAACATAAAATACGTAGTCTCTAAAATAATCGACAAAAACAATTGTTGTTAAATTATTGTTGTACGTATAGTAAATAAATGTAATATTTTTTTTGAAATTGGAGATTAAATATTAAAAATATATATGTCAATATTACTTTGTGATTTTCGGTAGGCGCATCTCCTTTCGCTCCTTTCTCTTCTTCGTTGGGTGAATCGGAACGTTTTTTTAATACACTGAAATAAATAATAAAATATTAATTAATGATAAACTATAACAATTTGTAAAAGTAAATTTAATAAGTCTGCACATATGTATACACCAAAGTCAAAAACGTAAATTATAAAGTGAGGTCGTCGAGATGCGGCTCTAACTGTAAAGGTGTTGTGGATTCAATTCCAACTCGGAAAAATGCATTATTTTCAACTCCTGGCTATGATAAACAAGACGAAACTGGGCATCGAGTTACATACAAGATTCACTCACTCATCTCGTATTCATTCCACAAAACTAAATAAAAAATTAAGGTAAACACTATGTATTCCGCATGAAGCAGGGTAAGCAGAGGGAATTTAGTGTTAAGACACTCCCCGCTTTTAACTTTCCACCGAATTTTGGAGGTATTGTGTGTTGAGTGGTGGAACTCAACGCCGCACTTTGCCTCGACACCAGAGCGAAGAAATGAAAATATTAAATATATCATTTACTCACGCATATCGAACACACAACCTACGTTTACAGTCAGCCTCTGCGCCACGACTGGCCTCTTACTTAGAAAACTTCACTATTCCATATTACATGTAGATACTAGGTAGCTACATATTAATTCTCAAATAAACGTAGAATGTGATAGATCTCTTGTTACAATATCTGCTATATGTATATACCCTCTAAAAATGTTATCGACAATCGAGGTATCGATCCAATATTGCTGTATGGAATACATATAGGTGAAAATGAAAACAAAAATGAGTTATGAATTATTATGAGAATAATGTTATAAACAAATAAAAAATATATATAGTATATTTGGCGGTTTTGAACACAGCTATGTATTTCAAAAATTTTAAGAGAAAAAAATTAATTTAAAAAGTGAAAAAATTAAATGTGTCCAAAATTTATTTACTAAAATACTAATCTTTATCAATAAATAAAGAATATAATAATAAACATATAAAAATAAAATACAAGAAAAAAATCACAATAATTCAGCACAAGAAACCGTCACACAAACAACAACATACAAAAGGAAGTATATCAGTAACAAATGGACTTACAATGGAATCATTTTATATTGACGTCTATAGCACTTCCGTTTCCGTTTCAATAAATCTATAGTTTTAAGTATAAGAAATATATAGAGATAAATAAACTATTTTTTTATATATATATATATATATATATATATATATATATATATATATATATATATATATATATATATATATATATAAAGATATGTATATAAATAAGACTCACAGTGCCAAAGTCTCGTTGCCCGCAAACGCGTTCTCCAAACCGCGTTTGACGAGAGGCGAGTTACGCAGACGCATCAGTTCGTCGCGCGTGTAGGTGAGTGGGCGTCGCGCGGGCCCCACCGCCAGCACCGCCGGGTCCCCGCCCCCGCCAGCACCGCCGCTCTCTTCGTGACCTTGGGGTATAATGAGGGATTGTAGGTTCGATTACGTTTTAAGGCAATTTAGACAAGTCCTCATCTGATGTCATTGTTAAGAAAGTATATTAGAAAAACTAATAATATTTAACGAAGGAATCGATAAGATAATAGGATCGTAATTTTATTAGCGCACTGCGGGCCAAGATCCGCATGTTTTATACAAAAGAAATTGATCCATAGTCTCTTTTTAAACAATTTTTATCAACTTGAGATATAAAGTTTAAGCCAAAATAAATAATTTACTAAAATAGCATCCTATTCACAAATGTAAAATATAAAAAAAATATTGTCTTTTACGGTCAGAGGAAATTTAAAACATATATCTCTCAACCATCGCATGTATTTTTCGATTAAGTATCGAAAAATACATGCGATGGTTGAGAGTTCGGTGCCTATTCGGCAAAATGCATGGATTTCAAAAAATGTTTAATTTTTCCAGTTTGACTCATTCATAGCACGGCAAGTAAGGCGTTTAACAAGGTTTAAAGACGTGGAGGGTGAGCTGTTATTATTTCTCGTAGTAGCAGTAGTAGAAGTAGATGGCTCTGCCTCTCCCGAAGACAGAAAAGTATCTATAATCTCAAATTTATCCTCCGACACGGTGCGATAGAAAGAAGCTGGATTATAGTTTACAGAGGGGTGAAACATCAATCATTTTTTACAAACTCTCTCAAATAAATATGCATTTAGTCCACAGCCAAACAGTTTAAAACCGCGCAAGTGCGCCACGTCTGCATCTAATTTTTATTATTATTATTAACAATTTATATTAAAAATAATCACTACCTTTGAATTGTTCATAATAAGACGTTTACATTTAACACGAGGTCAGTCGTGGCGCAGGCGCTCAAGCGTGCACTTTAAACGCGAAAGGTCGTGGGCACGATCCCCATTCGAACAAAATAAAAAAAAATCATTTTCTCGCTTTGGCAAAGCATGGCGTATAGCTCCGTCACTCAAAACGCAGTGTCTTCAGAATTCGGCGGAACGTGGATAACGGGAGTGTCTTAATGGGAACGGAGTGTCTCAACACTAGATTAGAATCACACCTAATTACCTCAACTAGTTTTCGTTCAGCAAACACCACAGCCTCAACAACGATAATAACGTTTTAGAAATAAGATAATTTAAAAATAGATAAATAAAACACGTTTCACTTTTATCAATAAAAAACAAATCATATTATCATTACGGAAAATTTAACAATCAAAATCATTTAAAATTTCAAGTAGGTACATCCTATAATTCAAGTTTTTCAAATTTATATGTATTCCTTATCTGTGGACATCAACTTACGCCATGACACCCTCTTCACTCTCCTGGACGGTGGTCCAGCATGTACCCTCGGGGGCAGCTGCGTCGGTACCTTTCTTAACGCACTCTGGTACTTCAGCAGGAAAGCGTGCACGGCACATTTCACCGGAGAGGAGATTTTCTCCGCCGGCGACACTAACCCCATGGCGGCCAACTTTCTCGCGCGGCGTTTAGAAGCGCGGCTACCGGCCTTGCGTCGCCTCCTGCGACCCTTCTTCGTCACTTCACTATTCACATCCTTGCTCACCATTTCGACGGCGGTGACGCGGCACAACAAAATGGCGCTCACAAAAAAAAAAAAGAACTAACCTAACACTACACAATGTTAAATAATAATATACATATATTTAAAACCGTAATAAAAATATTATTTATTTAATTATATTAAATATAACGATAACGATAAAAAAAAATTAAGACTAAAACTTAAAAACTAGGGTTGTCAGAGAGACGCAGGAACGCGCGGAAACGTATTAAAAAAGCAACCAATGGTCCTAAATTGAAATACGTATGATATTATTCGCGTAGAGATGTAAATTAAAAATAATAGAAAATAATGAAAACTAAAAAGTTCCCAAAGGCACTATCGCGAAGTCACGCAGCGTACGAATACGTCTCAAAGACTGAGCGGACGAGACGGCCGTTGTGGGATTGCGCTAAAGTACCCTCAAATAATTAACAAATCGTTATCTTCTAGTAAAAGTGTTTTATAATATACCTGAATATTGATTTTTATATATATATATATATATATATATATATATATATATATATATATATATATATATATATATATATATATATATATATATATATATATATATATATATATATATATATATAT
>JAATLQ010024581.1:27280-41665 GCA_013421005.1 Heliconius erato x Heliconius himera
TTAAAAAGTATAGTAAATAATCAGAAAATATTAATTTTTGGAAGATACTAAGTATTTCGCAGACAATATTGAACATTCCCGTTGAGGCGAGCAGGCAGCAGGGATTGCCGTACATGAAGCGGCTGCCTCGCATTTTCTTATGGTGACTTCCTCCGGTGGTATGTATAACCTAAGAAGGCATTCTTGAGTATGTACGATAAATATATTTGTCTTGCTATGGGCCGACGATACGATAGAATTATAAATACACCATTTTTGAATAATTTCAATGTTATTGTATCTGAAAGGATTGGTTATTTACATCTAAATAATAATTATTACAAAATAAACATACTTTTACTATAATTAGAAAATTTGAGGGTTAAATATGTATACATATTTCATGTATAATGTACACACACATAATATAATGATTGGTATAGCCATATATATATACAAATTGTATGTTTTAACTGTAACTATCCCATCCATCTAAAATTAAACAACTAATATATTTTCTTATGTGGACAGGTATGATGCAAGAGGTGCTCTTCATGATCTGTCGACTTTGGAAGCCCCTCCCGGAGGCTTCGACTGGAGGGTGGAGCTCACCAAAGCAGAACTGGATGTGGAACAGCTTTGTGATGAGGAGAGGTACAGGGCCCTTCATACTGATGAAGATGAAGAAGAAATGTATAAAGGTATCAAATACTAATTTTTCATTCATAAAATTGGTATGCATTTATATTGGATAAAATATAATTTTAGTGATTAAATTTGTTAGGTTACTTTAAACCAAAATTGCACAAACTTGAACCCATAATATTTTCTTGTGGCAGTAAATTCCACAACATGGCTCAATGTGTTGGTTCCTATATGCAGATATGCACTCAATATTTTATTCGCCCGAGTGGGAATTGAACCTTTAAAAGTTACCCTGCACCACTAAACAACAACAGCATATTTAATGAATTAATCAATTTTAAACATTTATATCATAGAGGAAGAATTGAAGCGCCTCCATGCAGCTGGTTATGGTCAAGTAGGATTCAACTATGACACACCATCAGAATCAGTGCCTGAAACTCAAATTGCAGAAGTCGAAGAACCCTTTGAACCTACACCAGCATTTAAGGCTTTACTGCCTGTAGACACAGTTCTTGTAAGTATATGCAAATTTTTAGTTTATTACATTTGTGATTATATTTTAAAAGGTGATAAAATATTGTTTTTAATATTATATTATTAGTACATTTTGCTCTATATTATACTTTTTTGCTCTATACTATACTTTTGCTCTATATTATATTTGATAGTGGAACTCCATGCTTAGCTTTGTTTTGCCAGAAAGAAGAATTAAAGTCATTTAATCATTTATATATTTGATCTTTAATTACAGCCTGACACACAAAAACAGAATGCAATAATAGAAAAAACAGCCAAGTTCATTGCCTCTCAAGGCACCCAAATGGAGATTCTTATAAAGGCGAAGCAGGGGGACAATCCGCAGTTCAAGTTTCTAAATAAGGACTCACCTCTGAATCCTTATTACACGGCTTTAACAGGACTTGTGAAGACTGGGAAATGGCCAGAGAAGACTGAAGTTGTTGAAGGTTGGATTATTTCTTTTTTTATTTTCACACAGTACTTAGAATATGGTAGGGTAGGCAGAGGGAACCTAGAGGGAAATTTGTCAAGACTCCTTGTTCCTTACACTTTGTTTCATCCTATTTTTGAGACATTGAAATTTGAGTGGGGAACTTAATGCTGCAATTTTTTTTTTAAATAAAAATCATTCACTATACCGAACGAAAAACGAACCAACAACCTTCGCATTTACAATTTTTCTTATTGTAATTATCAATTATATAAAATAAACCATATGTTTTTTTTTTTCAGAAAAGCCAGAAGTCAACGAAGAATATCTTCATCCAAGCTTAGCATCAACAGTAATAGAATCGGTATGTTATTAAAATTTATTTTATATTTATTGTTGAAAAGCGCGGCGTTGTGTTCCGCTACTCAACACTCAATGCCTACGGAATTCGGCGGAAAATGGGACAGGGATTTTCTTAACACTAGGTTCTCTCTACCCTGCTGTGAAACATATTAATTCATAAACAATGTAATAGTGAAAATACTTTTATCAAATTTATTATTTTAATAATTATAAATGCATTATATTTGAATAACAATAGCTATAATGAATTCAATGTGAGCTATGAACAGAATAATGGCTATTTAAATAAACATTTATAATTATTATTATTTAAGATTTTAAAAGTAGGTACATTACCAAAAAGAGAAGATGCACTATATCCTTCTTAATTTATAAAAGTGTATATTATTTTTAATAAAAACGAATAAAAATTTTAATGTAGCTGGATTTGTACCCACACCTCTTGAAAACTGACCAACGGCACTAACCACTAGCCATACTTTCTTATCAAGCTACATCTAAATTCTTATATACACGCTTACAACTTATTGTGAGCTACTCCACACTTAAGAAAGAAAAAATATGTTTTCTAAAAAAATATTTTTCTTCCAAAAAAGTGTGATATTGCACTATAAAAATCTATTTTTTTATTATACAGCACTCTCTTTTACAAAATTATAATTCTAAATAAATAATTATATTTATGTATATAACAACATAAATAACTTTAAACAGACATTCGCTACTTTCAAAAATGTTAAATAATTATTATTCACCTTATATCCCGCACATAGCAGGGTAATAGGGGTAGCTAGTGTTAAGACATTCAATTCCCCAAAATATAAAAAATCTATATATTATAGAAACAATAGCAAAAAATGATCTTTTTAAATCTTTTTTATACCTCTATCTCTAATTTAATTTTCAACATTATTTCCAGGCTCCATCTATACCAAGTATACATTACAAACCGTCAGCGGACTGTGATTATACACTGCTTATATCTAAAATGCGCGGAGAAACTGCACTAGATGAAACCTATTCACCAGAACTGGCCCCAGGTGAAGTTGCACCGCCCGGAACTGAACCCTTACCCCCTAGAGCACATGCAGAGATATCTAGAGCACCGGTGATGTACAATAGAGGAGACTATCAAGGTTAGTGTTGTATAGTTGAAAGGTTTCAATTACAATTTGTAACTAAGACACAGTTTATTGGTTATGTAAGATTAAATATAAATAAAAGTTGTGGTATATTATCAATGTATATAACAAAATTAGAACTGATGACTGTATCTGTGTATGGAAGGTATATGAGAAGGTCTATTATTGGGGACATTTATCAGTATAATAGAACCCAAAACAATTTTTTATTTTTATTTTGTCACTTTGTGTGTTTGTTCACGCTAATGTCAGAAACGGCATAGCTGATTTAAGTACAGTTTTTTTTAAAATATGTAGTGTTTGTTTTATTGCAATCAGTTCATAAATGAAAAAGTTATATTAATATAAAGTATTCGATTCGACAAAATTGCTACTATTTTTTTTTTATTGAATTGACTGAAGTTTAATTATAGGAACACGGAAGTAATTCATATTAGTATATAAATAATTGTGTAGTTCTAGCGGTCGAAGCCGCGAGCGGGTTTTTAAAGTTAACATAAATAAATTGTACCAAGTGTATTTTTCGAGTAAGAATTTCGATGTAGCTTGATAATGGTTATGTGTAGTTGTGTGTTGAGGGTTAAAACGTGAATCTTAAAAAATTTTTCAAAATTTTGCTAACCTTAAATTGTTTTATGCTTAAAATCTTAAATCAAAATTAAAATTAAATCAGCTTCACGCTGTAACCCGCACACAGCAGGGTAGGCAGAGGCAACCTAGTGTTAAGACACTCTGTACCCCACTTTCCGCCCAGTTCTGGAGGCCTTGTGTGTTGAGAGGCGGAACACAACGCCGCACTTTGCCTAGACACCAGAGCAAAGAAATGAAATTTTTTTTTATTTAAATTATATATTTTATTACAGCACAACCCACTGCAGTTCAACAGCAGTATGCAGCCTACTACCACCAATACATGGCCCAGCAAGCTCAGCAAATAGTCCAACAAGTGAAACCAGTTCAGCCTGTCAAGACTACAGTCACACCTTCAAAGTCAACAGGACTTAGTCTCATGAAGAATTATAACACTGATAGTGATAGTGATGATTCTGGTGTGTTTGCTGCTTTTTTATTACAATTTGTTTATTTTTTTAATGTTGTATTTTTTATATTTTTCCTTTTATTCACTATGAACAAAAAATGGTTTGTAATTAATATTTAAAACAAAAATATATTGACCTTACTTAAAAATTGACGATATAGAATTAGATGTGGAATTTAATGCCATATCTTATTTGTCTATGGATATGCAAAAATATAATTTTATAAATAAAAGTATTTTCTCAAATATTCCTTCTTTAAATTTGTTCCACTTAAAGCCATATTTATAGTGTTAATAATACTTTTTTTTTTTTCTAAACAGACTTCGATGACTCCTCGTCATCAGATAGCAAAGATAAAGTTGTAATCGTCACTCCACCCGATGACGTCAAAATAGTGATCGACAAAATGGCGGCGTACGTTGCACGAAATGGCGACGAGTTCGAAGAGATTGTGCGCGCTAAAAATGATCCGAGATTTACATTTTTGGAGCCTAACAATATGTATCATACGTTTTATAAGAAATTAATGCAAGAGAAACGTGGTGTAGATGTCAATGGAAAAGATAAAAAGAGCAACAAACATGATAAAGGTAAATACTTATTTAGAAAACGTATAAAAATTTGAACGTAGCGGGACTTGAACCCGCGCCTCCTGGTGACTGGTGAAACCAACCAGGTGCTCTGACCACTAAGCTTAGCTTTCTTTCCTAGGTGTGGAATAACACTTTAAAAATGTTAAAAAATGATAATTTTTGTATATCGTTTATACATTCATGAATACTGTTGAATGCTGCTGAATATTTAATGGAATAGAAAATAACGGATTTTTCATATATCATCTTATAATGTATGAAATATTATAAATATTTAACATATTATGATTTTTTCTATGTTGAATTTTAAACTCAGAACCATCATTATTAAAAGTAGTCACTTGTTTGTTTCTCTTCAATAGTGTTTTATATATATTGTAAAATAACTATTTTAATAATAATTGGAAATATTAAAATATTATACCAACAATCTTTTTTTTTCAGTACCAGTGTCATTCTCAATAAAGAAGCTAAAAGAACCAGATCCCATTTTGCCTAAACCGGCACTGCCCTACGAATCTAGTTCGGAAGGCGAAGACGAAAATAAGGAGGAGAAACAAGAGGAACCACCAAAAGAAATACCCAAATCTAACATTCCACAAGTATACAGTAACAATATTCCACCCATTGTGGTATATAAAATGGAGGCTACACCAACAAATAATCTACCCATAGTAAAAACTATAGAAGCTCCCAAAATAAATAATGTACCGAAACCACTAGTTCTAAATGAAGTTAAAGAAATTAGTAAAGAGATCCAAATAAAAGAGACACCTAAAATCGAAAATAAACCACTAGTAATTGAAAAACCACTAGTAGTAGAAAAAGCTGTACAACCAATAGTAGAAGTTAAAAAGGATAAAACTCCTGAAAAGAAGGAAAGAGAAAGAAGTAGAGAAAGAGATAGAAGAAGTCCGAGTAGAGATAAACGGAAGCATCGGGAACGGAAAAAGAGTTCCAGATCTGAGCGTAAAGAACGGTCAGAGAGAACAGAGAGGCATAGCGTAGAAAGGGAACGGGATCGGGACCGGGAACGGGAACGCGACAGAAAAAGACACAAGGAAAGTGAGAGAGATAGAAAACGAAAGTATAAAGATGATTTGGAAACGGAAATTATATCGTTGGAAGATAATTCGGCTGAAATGATTGATTTGACTGGTGATCAGTCAGATTCAAAAGGTATTATAGATTATTTTTGTTTTGGAAAAAATATTTACAAACTGTGATTTCCTGCTCTGCAATTTCGTCATTGTTGCACCTAACGAACTATGTAATGATATCGGTTTGTGTATTAAATTATATGTTTCTGTTTATTAAGTTGAAGGAGAAACAGAAACGGACAGAGTGAAACAACAAGAGAGAAGAAAGAGAGCGGCGGAGTTTCTGAAGAAAGTGGGTGTTGATCCCGCTGCCGCCGCCCTACCCACCACTTCGCTTGCCAGTGCTATGGTATTTCAATAGAAATATTTTTGTAGAGTGTAAAAAAAATGTATCGTAGAGTTAGATCTCTTAATATTGTCGCTCTGACCACTAAGCCTTAAAGCGTCGTCGATATTGAATAAAAATCAGGTTCACGTTGTATCCTGCACACAGCAGGGTAGGCAGAGGGAACATAGTTTTAAACACTCCATTGCCCATTTTCCGTCAAATTTTGGAGGCATCGTGTAATGAGTGGCGGAACTCAACGCCGCGCATCGCCTCGGCACCACCACAGCCTATCGCGTTTCCAGTTGTAATTTCTCAATTATGTTTTTAGCTCAATGAGAAGGTAAAGGTTTAGTGGTCGCTATGACCGCTTGGACGGTCGGTAGACAAGTTCAAATCCCACTACGATTAAATTTTTATACGTTTTCAAATTAACAGTGTAAAATTTTTTATAAAATGATGTTTTCTTTATAGGTCGACACATTAGAGTCACTTCGCAAAAAGAAAAGTGAAGAAGAAAAGAGAAGGAGACGCGAGAAGCGTCGGCGGCGCGAGCGAGATAGAAGAGGTGATTATTTAAGTGTATTACTCAAATATAATAATACCTATATAATAAGCGGTTGTGGACTCGATTCCGTTTCCGGGGAAAGAAAGTTATTTTCATTTCCTTGCTCGAATAACAAAAATAAAGTGCGGCGTTTAGTACCGCCTTAAAACGCAATATTTCGATAATTCGGCTTTGATCTGTAATTAAAGAGGTTTGATGAAACTTAAACTCAGTCATCACCATATGTGGAAGCGTGTCGGAATTCTATTATACATTGGCATTATATTTTAATCTATTATTTATATGTTTATTTTACCGCAGATGATGATGAATCCGACAGAATGAGGAAAGGAAAACGGAAGAAAAACAGGTCAGTATTTTTTGTACTCTTAACCTGTTAACCTTGAGTAGGTGTCTATTATTTATATAAAAAGTGTTGTCAGAGTGTTTTTTATTCCTTAAAAAAGTTGCATCGTATAAATGCAAGATTATTTGGTTGGTTTTTAAGCATTGACATAAAAGGTTGATTGACGTGATAAAGTCTCATAACTGCTGCTGCTGCACAACCAGAAAGCCACGAATCATTGTCACGTTCCTCCTGAACTGAGAGTGTGAGCGAGAGCACAAAAGGGGTGATAGAGAGGTACAATCGGCTTGTGACGCATCTGTCCATTGAGTTACTAGTAATTAATATGTATAATTTAAGTAAATAAGTTATCGAGAAAATTGTAATTTTCAGTTTGTATTATACAAAATAATAATAATTCAGTGATCAGCTTCACGCTGTAACCCGCAAACAGCAGGTACAGAGGTAATATAGTGATAATAGTTAAATTAATTCAATTAATAAAATTATGTAACTTTTCATCGACATTTTCACGTGAAATTATTGTCCATATACCGACTTTACAGGTAATCAGTTTTTTGTCATTACAGCAAGCTAAATAAGCGAAGCAAGCAAGGGCCTGCAAATGATAAATTTAATTTTTAAAAGTTCTGCAAATATCTTTATAGTTGCAATAGTCTTAGCTTTTCCATTAAAAAGAGAGGGTTTAGTATTATCATTTTTTATTTTCAAAATTTCCACATTCGGCGGAGAATACAGACACAATATACTGCTATAACAACTCTTCGGTATACTTCGATGCAAAGTGTCCTTTTTATTTTTTTTGAGAAAATATAGTGACTAGGCCGACGCTAAATAACCGCGCCCGACAAACGCGGTTCCGTGAAAATTTCGGGATAAAAATAACCTATAAATTGCCCGACAACCTCAACTATCTTTTAGATAAAGTCTAAAAAAATCGGTTCCAGAAAGGTAAGGTCGATAAGGTCGGTAAGGCGGACAAACAGATAGACAGCAGAGTATCAGTATCGTGTAGATAACTATAAGTTCTTGAAAACACGCTTCTTTTGAAATTACACTCCAATTTTATTTTTATGTATAGATAAAACGTGAAATTAAGGAAAAATAATTAATAAAAAATCTTTATTTTCAGATCATCAGATGAAGATGATGCGGATTATGATGGGTATGTACTACCTAATACACGTTGAGGCCGTCGTGGCAAGGGGCACAAGCGTGTGACTGTAACACGATGGCTGTGGGTTCGATTCCTACTAGGGATAATGGATTAGTGTTTATTAATATTTTCGTGTTTTCGCTCTGGTACCAAGGCTTGTTGCCTTTGGTGTTGAGTTCCCCCACCACTGAATACGCAATACATCTAAAATTCGACGGAAAATGAGGAGCGGGGTGTACGTAGTATTAAGACTACGTTCCCTCTGCCTACCCTGCTATTTACGAGATAAAGCGTGAAGCGTGAAAAAAAATATATCTTTATATTATTCATAGTTGCTCATAGTTGTCAATGCTTCACGCTGTATCACGCACACAACGATACCAGAGCGAAGAAATGAAATTATAAATTTAAATAGATATTTCATTTCCTCTTCCTTCGTTCCTCAATAGGAATCGAACCCACAACAAATCGCGCTTACAGTCACACGCGCCCCCTATGCCACAACTTATAGATATGTTGTAGATAACAAAAAATCCCTTTAATCTTGCGGTGTGGTCGTCAATAGGGTTTATGAATGACTGACTAAAACCCCAATTGAAGTTTTACGACAATATTATCATAATACTTAAAGATAATGTATTTTTTTATTTACCTTTTCTATTTTTTTGGCGAAAATTATTTACATCCTAGCGCAAATATACTAAAAATTGTTAAATAATTAACATTAAACATTACAATTATCTATTCGTTCTACATAAAGAATATTATAGTTATAAAAATTATTATAATTTGAAATGAAAATCATGTCTTATAATATCATATTTTTACAGTTCCAAGAAAAAGAAACGAAAGAAGGACAAAAAGCACACATCGAAAGGCAAAAAGAAGAGGCGACAAGAAGAATCTGAAGAGGAAAATAATATCCAAACACTAAACATCGATCTTACAAATACACTAAAAGAACTAAGATCACATTCTCCTACAAAAGAGCTGGTGCTACAAACTATAGATAACACACAGAGCAGTGATAAAAAGAAAAAAAAGAAAGATAGAGAGTATAGTGAAGGAGAGTGGTCCAGCGATAGTGATGAAGATTCACTCACTAGCGAAAATGACTGATATTATTGTTTTTTTATTCGTTTTCAAATATCTTTTGTTTATAGCATGATAGGTCCCTAGTGTTATATCACTCTACTTCTAGTGCACTAGGTCAAGTTTTTTTAAGACATTTTAGTAACTTATGGAGACCAATTTTCCTAGAAATCAAATCCACAGCTGTTGCGTTTAGAGTAAAACGTGATTCTGAGGGTCAAAAATATACATAGAGTAATATCAATGTTAGTTAACGCTGTAAAAATTATATTATAATTATTGCACTATGATTTTACTGAGGACAGTGTAGATATTTTTATATATAGTTTTATAATTTTAACAATTATATTATCAATGAAATTTATGAACACTTATAGTCCAAGATCCCGGGGTCGCCAGACCTAAGTCATCTTAGCAAAGCTAAAGTTTTGAGGACTATTATGCCGGCCAAATACGCTACGGCTTACCGGACCGGCGCAGTATCGAAAATTAATTCTTTCGAAGGACACCGTACGGTGTACAATTTGAAATTTCATACATATGACATCTTTTTTTGTTTTATAAGAGTATTATATTCATTGCGAATAATTCTGACATAGATTTTAAAATCTTCCTTACCTGTGTGTACTTTAAGTTGACGCTACCTCTGAAACGGCCCCACTTTCAAGTTAGTAAATACGCATACAGTCTTAACTACATATTAGACTTAAACTTCAAAATTTTAGCTTTGCTAATGTGACGTGGTCTAGGCGCACTCGGTTCTTAGTGTTTTAGTGGAATATTGTTATTATTGTTTGAAATAGAAAATATTTTCATTTTATAAAACCATAATTATCTCAAAATACATTGAAGAAATAATATAATTTGGTTTTAAGTAAATAATACAATGGAATACAAAATCTCGTAGTGTTGACCAATTCTGTAACTATAATAGACAAAACCTGTAAAATAAAAAGATGTTGACTGTAAAGGAAGGCAAGGCCACTGTCCACTGTTAATCATATATGGACACGTCATTATTTTTTTTTTATACTTTGAAAGAATTTTTAAAAAAATATGTAGGTATTCCTTTTTATTTTCTATAGTATATAGTTTCGTTTTAATGGAGTAACGCAATAGTCTTTACAATAATATATTTGTAAATAAATAATAACACTGATATATTGTATGTATATAGTAAATAAAAACGTATTTAAAAACCGAATTACAGACCATATTTTGAACGTAATTTTAATTTAAAGTAGCTGATATTAAAAAGGCATTTAAATATTATATATGTGTAAGAAAAATAAAATAAATATATGGTAGTATATAGTTGAGTGGAACTCAATGCCGCTCTTGCCTCATTACGAGAGGAAAGAAATGAAGATGTTAATTGGAGATTAACATTAAAAATTCATTTTATTATTCTATTTCCCTAAGTGGGAACCGAACCTACAACCGTTGCGCTTACAGTCACACTCTTCTGCCCTGCGCCTCGACGACCTCCAGATGTTTAAAATATTTTTTTGGAATTTTTGTATTACTTTGATAAGTTTAGAGAATAAAGTAAATAAAACACCATTAGTATATACTGTAAATCGCAATATTTATAGTTGTAGCATAAGATCCCAAGGGCCCCAGACCTAAGACTAAGAATCCTCAAATTTTCAGCTTTGCTAAAATTACGTAGGTATGGGGGCTATGGGATCTTTGTCTATTATCTTCTATTGTATACTTTTGTAGATATAAATAAACGTAATTTTATAAAAGAAGCTGTTTTTTAATATACCCTGTATACCCAACTATATCTACAGAAATTATTAGTAATAATCTAAGATATTTGTTCATAAATTAAAATCCTAACTAAAGGGCCCCGACGCCTGCAATCTGCTCGCTTTCTTCCCTAACTTCGACTTGCATTGATCAAAAATTTAAATAAATATTAAACAGCCGCCGCAACGATGTTCAGACGTGAATTTACTTTAAAATACGTCAAGAAGTCACCCGTCAGTTTCTGTACGCTGTACCCCGCAAATTGCAGGGTAGGCAGAGAGAACATAGTGTTAAGACACTCCGTTCCTCACTTTCCGCCTAATTGACATTGCCATTGTTGAGTACAGGAACAATACTGCGCTTTGTCTTGTTACCAGAGAAAGGAAGTGAAAATATTAAATAGTTCATTAAACCAAATGGGAATCGAACCCACAACCGTCGCGCTTAGTGCTCCATGACGACCTCTAATACTTATTTTATTTATTTAATGTATTTCTAAAGCGATAAAAAAAATATTCTTGCTAAACATCTTTTGTTTTTTCATACTACAAACTTGAAAGAAAATTATGATATATTTTTTAGTTCTTTGAAGTGAATAGGTATAGTGGTAGGTATAGTAGCTCCTACTATATTTTTATCATTTTTTTTTAAAATATGGCAAATATGACTTGTATAATGTTTATATAAAAAATGTTTTATTACACATGAATATGTAAGCATAATTAATGTTTAAAGATAAAAAAACAATGTTTTTATGTTTATATCGAAGTCGTAAAATGGGTTATCGAAGTTGAATTATAAATATTTAGGAAAGATTTTGTTAATTCATTATAATTTTTATGTAGTGTATCCCGTATGTAGCAGGGGTCTAGTGTTAAAACACTCCTTTTCCCACTATACGCCGATTTCAGGAGGCATTTCGTGTTGAGTGTCGGAACTCAGCGCCGCGCTTTTGCCTCGACACCAGAGCGAAGAAATGGAAATATTAAATATTTCATTTCCTCGAGTGAGAATCGGACCCACAACCCGTTACGTTTATGGTCACACGCTTGTCACCTTGTGCCTTAACTGGCCTCAAGTATACAGAGTGTTTTTGTCAGCAACACTTTAAATGAAACCACCATTTAAACTACTCTATAAAAGCCTAATACAATAACAAAAGAAAAATCCCAAAAATGAAAAAGTGATTTTTTCAAACAAAATAAAAAATAAATTTATTGTTGTAATATAAATCGCCATTTGTCAAGAACGACGCACGCACACATAAACCTATCAAAGGGAGACCGCCGCATACGCCTCATTCCGAAATCGAGCCGTAGGTAGGGGAGAGGTGGCATGAAAGAGCCAGTTTACTAAACGAAGCAAAAAAATATACTTTTAATTAAAGAAATTAAGTTTTTTTTCTCTCAAATTATTATTCGTTTATTAAACTAGATAATTTCATACGAAATAAGCTTTAAATACAATAAAAAAGCAATAAAATATTCATTTTAAAAAATGTGTCATTTGGCTCTTACATAACATTTCGGTATTGAAAGAGCCACCAAAAGTTATGAAAGAGACAGTCTTATATTATGAGATGTAATAGTGAAAATTATGCTAAATAATAACAATGCACTATTAAATAAAAACAATTTAATAATCCTTATTAAATAATGTAATGTTTTTTTTAAATTATATTAGTCAAAAAAAAATTAAAATTAAATTAGCTTCACGCTATATCCCGCACACTTCAGGGTAGGCAGAGGGAGCTTAGCGTCAAGACACTCCGTTCCACACTTTCTGCCGAATTCTGGAGGCATTGCGTGTTGAGTGGCAGAACTCAACGCCGCGTTTAACCTCGACACCAGAGCGAAGAAAATGGAAATATAAATTTAAGTAAATATTTCATCTCCTCGAGTGGGAATCGAACCCACAACCAGTCGGTTTTACAGCCACACCTTGTGCCGCTGCGCCACGACTGGCCTCAAACTTATTCTTTAAGAAAATATAACCTTCAAAATCACAACGATATCAAAACTTTTGAAATTCAGTCACACGAAATACAGGTATGGATAAACATCGTGAAATGAAAAAATCCTACGTCTAAACTATTCAGCTATCTTGATTAATTTCATTAGGTATGGGTTTAAAATATTTAACCCTATATGCTGTTCCCGTAAAAGGAGCCCTGACGCTTTCACCTGTGTATTATAATTGTTTTTTATTATGTGTACGTTCTGGACTTTGATTTAATTAAGATTTTAGTTTAAATTTACATAACTATTATGTCATTGATTATAATTATATTGTTACAGCACCAGCTCAATACGCAGCGATTCGTTTTATATAACAAATTAGCGACCGCGCATTATCTAAATTACTTTCCTGTTTTAATAACATTACCATTTTAAAAATAATATACAATTTTTAAAATCTAAAGTTTCAGCTGAAAAAAATCAGCTTTACGCTGTATCCCGCACACAGTAGGGCATGCAGAGGAAACATAGTGATAACACACTCCGTTTCCCAATTTCCGCCAAATTTTTCAAAGCATATCATTTCGTGTTTCATTTCATTGCGGGATGAGTGGCGGAACTCAACCCGGGCTTTTAGAAATTAAAATATTAAGAAACAATAATTCATTCAGAGGCCAGTCGTGGCGCAGCAGCACGAAGTGTGACTGTAAATCGACTGGTTGTGGGTTCGATCCCCACTCGAGGAGATGAAATATTTACTTAAATTTATATTTCCATTTCTTCGCTCTGGTGTAGAGGCTAAGCGCAGCGTTGAGTTCTGCCACTCAACACGCAATGCCTCCAGAATTCGACAGAAAGTGGGGAACGGAGTGTCTTAACACTAAGTTTCCTCTGCCTACCCTGCTGTGTGCGGGATAAAGCGTGAAGCTGACTATTATTAATAATTCATTGCCTCGAGTGGGGATCGAACCCACAACCGTCGCATTTCTAACAGATAATAAAACTATTCTATAGCAATATTGTCGAACCACCTATTTTATATTAATATGCCATCAAAAACATCCTGTAAAACACCCAAGTCTCGCAGCTCAGTCTTTCTACCGTAAAAAGTTATGAGATCCATGTAATACCGAGTCGGTTAATCTATTTAGTCTCTACTTAAAGGACCTTCTGTCTTAAGTTATTACATAAGTTATTATCATGCCAATATTAAAAATATTTTACGTTTTAAACAAATAGATCGACTTGGACATCGCATGATTTGATTATTAGTATGTATCACACTACACAGCACGACGGGCCAGCAACCGAATTCCTCACCAGAGTCCTTCCGAATATGATGTCTATTATGTCTTTCGATAGGTTGTGTTT
>JAATLQ010024591.1:0-14405 GCA_013421005.1 Heliconius erato x Heliconius himera
TTTCACTTTTCACAAATTTAAACTTTAAATGCCTTTTCTTTCAATTTTCACTTCACTTTTCACTTAATATTCCTGTTCTTTATTTTATCACTTTATTCATTATATTTATTATATATTTTGTTACGCGGAGCCTATTGAGCTTACAGTTATTTCCTTTTAAGGTCACCGGAATTTTTCGGCATCCCACCGCTGCCACCAAAAATGTTATGGGATGTTTGAAAAGACGGTTTTTAAAAAAACTTTATTTATTTCACTGTTAAAAGAAATAGTACAAAAATTATAAGTTGATTAATTACAATATAAATCACCGGTACTGTGACTAATTACAATATAATAACCGGTACTGTAGCTCAATAAAGACTGAAGCTAAACATGACAATGAAGACTATATAAATCTAATAGGGGCATAGGGGAGTAAGGGGAGTTACGCGACGGTCAGCAAATCTACGTGCTTTATAAATATATAACAGCACGTTCTATTATATTATCACCATGAAAAGTATGATTGACTTATTCCTAGCGGATCAATATATTTAAGGTTAAGTTGTGGACACACGAGTGCTTAGGATGCTATCTTGGGAACAGACCAATATGTTATCGTTGCTATAATAAGGAGTCTGTTTCATTTTGATGTACGAGACGTCCAAACTTGAAGTCGAATTATCGCATAAGAAGCTGGAAGTTTTAAGATCCAGCGATCAAAGAGAAATAAGTATTTCCAAAATATTAGACATCTTTGAAACAGAAAACGGAACTCGTTAGGATCATAAGGCCTCAGATAAATCTTTTTAAAAAAGTAAAAGGATATGCTACAAAGGCACCAAACGAAAGTACTGATAAAGATGAAGCGTGAAAGTTCTGAGAAAGAAAGTTATAAAATGTTAACGAGCAATTTTAGGAATTCCTAAGGTTGTTTATTAATTTGCCACACATTTTACAGCAGTGAGCAGGTCGCAGGATGTCCTAAACCAAGATTTTTTTTTTAGATGTTTGATAAAAGTATAAAATATTTTGGGAGACTACCTCGGTACAATACTTTAATCGCTCCCGTTGTCGTAAAGTCTGTGACACAAAGTGACATGCGAGGGAAAATTTCCTTCCCAAGGAAAGAAAGACCAGAGCCTTTGATGATTCTTGCATTTGAAAGAAATGAAGAAAAGACGCACAAGCTTATTGCTGCCGATAACAGAATTAGCGGTGCCTTAGATGCATTGGTGAGACTGTGAAATAACAGAATAGTTGCACGTTTAGTAACACTGTGCAATGCTGACGAACGACGCTGATATACGGCAGCGAAACGTAGGTGTTGCAAAAGAAGAATGAAAGAAACGTAAGATATGTAACTTTAAATCCCTCGTAACTAGTTATGTAAAATATCCTAAATTGTATAGGTTGTCGAAAATACATAATAAGACTAAACTGACTGTATCTTCAATAGTTAGCCAAATCGGTATAAACTCAACATGCCAAGACTCTTATCATTTTGTTTGTGGGCTGAAAGATCTTAAGTTAGCTAACCAAGAAACCATACTCACATACTTCTATAGTGAATCTTACCCACGTTTATCTACCATTGGCAAATCTTTATTTCAAAGAGCCTACCAATTCTGCGACGCTGTACACCTAGGGGACGAGCTTTGATAGGTGAAGAATGCCTTTCATCAGAGCTAGATGCTTACTCCCCTCCAGCGTTATCAGAAGACCCTCAGTAGAAAGGCAACCGGGACTTCTATCATATGTAAAACAACTTTTGAAACAGACAGAATTGCAACATTTTAAGAGCATTGTAAGAGAAAAGCTTCCATTAAAACTATATTTAAGTCTAACAAGAAAGTAAATGTAATTCTTAAGACCAGTGAAACGTAATTTACCTCTGCAGTGTGTAGACCTATAAAAACTAGATAGTAACTGAGATTTAAAATAAATTGTTCAAAAAAGGGGAAGCATCGGTATTGAGGGAATGTTCGATGTCAAGAATGGACATGCATCGAAGTCAGCTGCGTCTGGGTAAAGAGCGGATAAACCTAACCATAATATCGGGTCTTATAAATCCCAAACCCACGCTCGGGAGAAAAGATATATACAGAGGTCACAAAAATCATGGCATTTGTAAAGAGATTGACGAGTGGTAACAGTTGATAAAATAAAACATACAGAGAGTAGAGCTGTTGGCGCTCTGTTCTCTCTGACTACCCCGCTAGGGATAAAGTGAGATGTAAAAAATAACGTTTCCATTACACTGAAACTAAATGCCATGGAAGTGATATAGCAAGAAGATTCAGAAAAATAAAATCCGAGAAAAATTCACGAACAAAATTTAGGTATTACGTAAATTTTTAGTCATAGCTGGTTTAAACATTAAAAATTCTTCACACGACCCATCAGTGAGTACTAGTACTATTAGATATATGTCTAAGATTCAGGACTACAGCCTGAAATCAGACCCATTCGTCTACTATAAAAGCTAATAATCATTATCTTCGGCTACTTTTCTTCCAGCGTCATTGCCATTTTTTACTATTTTACTAGCAATGACGTCGCAACCAATGATTTTTTTACATAAAACACGTTGGAATTTTATGAAAAACTCATTTAAAGTGCATGAAATTTGCTGGTTACAGATTTGTTCAAAATGTCAATATAAGTATATATTAACGATTGCCGAAACATTTTAAATCTATAAGTAGTAAATAAAGATATCAATGACGATTCATGTGCTAAAATTAGGAGAATCCAGTTTAAGACTTATTTAAAAAATTGTTAAAGCATCCGTGGCGGCAGTTGCATCGTCGGAAATTAAAGCTCTGCATGCTAACATTATTATAAGCCAAAATAAACACTACGTTATATAACGTATTTTCGTGGTAATATTTAAAACAAAAACTTGCTCGATCAATGACCCCATTTTTATAAACTTTTTTTGCGATCGATTTTTGTGTAGCTACACCTAAATTATAAGCACGTTTTATTATTAAAACTTTTAAGTATGTACTTATTTCATTAAAAATAGCAAATTAAATTAATATAGTTTAATTATGAATATTTTTGAAAAGAAATTAGCTAAGAACACACCAAATCTCCACGTAAAATATTCAATTTTTTGAAGGTTTTTTCTTAAAATATATTTTTGTATATACTAAATCATCAAACTTGTCTAGACGCCTTGTTTATTATTTAGTTAAGTATTTAATACGATATTCATCTTATTAAAATTATTTACTATTAATGAGTAATCACAAGGAAATTGAAATTTGTGCGTTTTGGAGAACTGCCCACTAGCTTCTCCCAATTTACTCTGTTCTCTGCAGGAAATATCGTGAATATAAAAAGAAGCTATTTTGGATTAACTGTCAAAGATATTATCTCTTTATCATGTTTCTATAACATAACTCCCTACTTAGCTTTTGTTTATTATAGAGCCTGGAAGTATGATAATATATTTACGATTTCAGATAACATAGATAAGAAGCCAATTGAAAAGAATAAGAAGCCAATAAATATTTATTTTATTATAATTCTAGGTAAATATAATATTATAATAGGTACATTAAAAGTAGTTTTCGTCATTCCAGGTTTCTGAAAGAGAACAGGACAGTGAGGAAAATCTTATGAAATATAATGTAATAGTTTTAAATGAAACTCATAAGCTGATTAGTCTACCCGATGGTAGACTGTGTATACGTGAACCACGTTCGAAAAGTTGAACTTCCAGAAATGTATAAAACCCTAATACGCTATTTATCCAGCTTAAGAATTTCATTTATTTATAATATGAAATAAGTTGTCAAAATCCAAAAATATTATAACGTAATAGTGAATATGGGCTTGCAATTTTGATAACATAATAAATATTTTTCTGCATTATTTATTTCTTTATTTTGAAAAATACACTTTACAAGCAATGCAATGCAGCTACAGCTACTAATTAAAAGAATATTTACGAAACATTATTTGTGAAAACTAGCGACTCAAAGGCAGCTTCGCTCGCTTTAACTTATTTTTATATTATAACCAAATTATGCAAAATCTTAAAAAAAATTGTAGCCTATGCGTTAAAAATAAATAAATAAATCAATCAGCTTCGCAATCGCTGTATCCCGCATATAGGCAATAGGCAGAGGGAACCTTTTGTTAAGACATTCCGTTCCCCGCTCTATGTTATTCTGATATGTAAGCTATATTACTGTAAAGTTTCCCTTGAATTGGTTTAGTAGTTCTTGTGTGAAAATCGAACAAACATCCACATAATCTTTTACATTTATAATATTAGTAGGATCTGTAATTTAGTCAAAAAAACAATAATAAATTAATTCAAAAGAGTAATACCATAATAGGATCCAAAATTATTTATTCAAAAGAGCATTCCTGGGTGGGGTAATATGAACATCTTCCTCCGTTACAAAAACGGTAACGGCCATGACAAGTGTGGACCACTGCTCTAAGATTAGAACGGCAAAGAAGTGCTTGTCTACAATTTATACAATAGTTCTGCGGAAAAAAAATATGAGAGTTATTCTATTGGTAGCTATTGAATAAAGATGCTATAAGTATATTTTTTTAAAAAAGATGTTTTTTTTTTATTTTAGATAATTATAAAATTGATTTAAAATTTAAGTACGTATATATATTTTTTTATATTTATAAAATAAAATTTAGACAATATAAGGAGGCTTATTTTTTGGTAAATAGAATGTATCGATGACATACCGTACAATCGTTGAAGGGGTTGTGATTGTTGTTGTTGTTTTGTATAGTTCCAGGATTATTAGAGTTATCATTTCCTTTGTTTGGTGGCTTGTCAACAGATGTTTGAGTCTGATCGGGAGCCACACTACTAGTTTCTCCAGCAAAAATAAAATTAACAGCTGCCTAAATAAGAAAAGTTTATAATCATTGTAATTTAAATGTTGTAAATATTATGTGAAACTGTAACAATTCTTTACGACCGAGACATACTTTTATGAAATGATTTAAAATGATCAATTAAATTATCTATTGTTAGAGCAGGTCTGAAATTTTACAATCTAACTAAGAAGCTAAAATTAAAAAAGATAAAATAAATTACAATCTGACTTACTAGTACTGTTAGAAAAGCAAACATTATGTTGCAGACACCCATTTTATTTTCTTAATACGATGTGTGAGAATGCTTTACAACTACAACACTGATTCTGAAGTTAATTCCGTCTGATTCTGAAGCTATTTAATAGCTTAAGTCACTGAAACAAATTGACTTTATACGAGTATACTCTTAAAACTTAACACGATTTATGCTAATCATCAGTTTACAGGGTTATGACTAGTCATATTTTTTTATATTAATTGGGTAATATATATTGTGTGAAAATGCTGGTTGACTGGTTGTGGGTTCGATTCCCACTCGAAGAAATTAAATATTTATTTAAATTTATATTTCCATTTCTTAGTCAGAGTGTCGAGGCAAAGCGCGGCGTTCCGCCACTCAACACGCAGTGCCTCCAGAATTCGGTGGAAAGTCGGCAACGGAGTGTTTTAATACTACTACCAACCGCACACAGCAGGCAAAGGGAACCTGTTTGCCTGCCGTGTGCGCGATATAGCGTGAAGCTGATTTTATTCGATTTTTTTTGTGTTAAAAAATTGCAGTCTAGAGATTTTGTGATCTCTAGACTGCAAATTTTCTCCAACAATGATAATATTTCGTCGATTGTTGGAGAATTAAGCCTCCTTGCATTCACGGAACCTTCATTTGCCCGGCGAATGAATCTGCCGATAGCGTCAGTTTAGTAGATGCCTCCTTTTGTATGCCTTATTAAGGCGACGATAGCGTGTGATATGGTCTTGTATAAGGGCGTTCTTTATGGCATTAGTTTGGATGATTACTACAGACTCGTATGTAAGTCCCTGAGATTCGTTGATGGTCAGGATGTGTGAGTTTCCCCCTCTTCCGTATCCTATCCTGATAAGGTCTATTAGAATGTTAAAATCACAAACATCAAAACATGTCAATACAATGGCAAAACATTTGACATTATTGTCAACAATACAAAATATTAAAATATAAATTCGTTATAATCCAAGTAATCGGTAAAATTTGTATATGTTTGTAAGTTCAGTTTAAGAATAGAAAGTATCTAACATATAATATACTGTGAATTCTGAATATTGAAAATAAAGAAAAAAAAGTTTAAGGGGTCTTTATACAAGTACAAAAGTCAAAGTCCATCTTCAAGCTAAAATTATTGTATACAATTTGATAAGCCTTTTTTATTTGTTGGTGTAATTAATTTTTCGGCCTCGGTAACATATAATCACACAGTACACACACACACTAACAGCCCATATAATCACATATAGTTAAAGTTAAACGATAAACACTTTCTGTTAACATAAAAGAAATATAAATAATATATGCCTTAAAAAAAGTTATTCAAATGATGTGCAAACTAAGGACCGAGGTCCTTAATGTTTTTGGGCCTTTTTAGTTTCATTCGAGAATATTATAATATTTTATTTTTTATGTATATTTATTTAGGTACTATGTTACCCCTCGAATATTACACCGAGAACAACTTGTATTATTGTAGTGTACAATAAAACAATAGTAGTTACGTACGAGGTATTAAAACAATAGAGTAAAAACAATTAGTAAGATCGTGATACACGACAAGTTTAGAAATGGTAAAAGAGAATGTAGCGACATCAGGACCAGTGAAAGATCTCTATACTTATAAAAAATTGTAATTGATCGCTGTCTCTATATGGAAAATGTATGAGAAAAAATATTATTGGTATGTATCAAAATAACAGAACCCCAAACAATGATTTTTAAAATAGGTGTCTGTTTGTTGGTTTGTATGTTTGTGTGTTTGTTTGTGCACATTAAACTCAGAAACGAGTTAACCAATTTAATTTAATTCACTATATGTATTTTAAATTTAATTCACTATATGTATTTTGGCAAACTTCCCTAAATAGTGTTTGTTTAACTTCGATTAGTTTATAAATAAAAAATATTAAATGTGACTTTTAGTAGGGGAGCCGAAAAGGAGATTTTCCTATTATTATTCCTTTTTATAAAGACCTATTGGGCTGCGAAGCTTAGATGATAAAAGAAAATGTCATACATCTCTTTTGGTTGGTGGGGAGAGCGGCTATAGATATTCAAAAATGTAAAAAAAAAACTGTGGCATGGACATACTCAAGCGCGTTAGATATTGATATCATTAATTTCCTACGTATTCTTAAAAATGTAAATATGTTAATCTGACTGTTTCCGTGATGGAAGTTGTCGTACGTAAGAGTTAAGAATGAAAAAAAAGGATCGTGCGCGTCAGATTGCTATACCATAATCCAACCTAGACGTGCTATATCATAATCTGACGATTATCTGAAGGGACTTGCTTAATCTGACAATTATTAATATTTTTTTAAATAAATAAAATAAACAAATCAGCTTTACTTTGTATCCCGCACACAGCAGAGTAGGCAGAGGGAACCTAATGTTAAGACACTCTGTTCCCCACTTTCTGCCAAATTTTGAAGGCATTGAATTTTAAGAGGCAGCATTCAACGCCGCGATTTTGCCTCGACACCAGAGCGATGAAATGGAAATATAAATTTAAGTAAATATTTTATCTCCTCAAATGGGGATTGGAGGCCGGTCGTGGCGCAGCGGCACGAGGTGTGACAAAACCGACTGGTTGTGGGTTCGATCCCCACTCGAGGAGATGAAATATTTACTTAAATTTATATTTCCATTTCTTCGCTCTGGTGTCGAGGTTAAGCTCGGCGTTGAGTTCTGCCACTCAACACGCAATGCCTCCAGAATTCGGCAGAAAGTGGGGAACGGAGTGTCTTAACACTAGGTTCCCTCTGCCTACCCTGCTGTTTGCGGGATACAGCGTGAATGAAGATTGAACGACCAGTCGGTTTTACAGTCGCACTCTAAAAAATATATAAAATTATAAACTTTAAAAAATAACTAACTTACTCTACCTTAATCTGACGCGCTCGAGAATTTCAGATGATCAATTTTTTTACTAATCTGATCCTTTAACCTAGATGGACGGCCATATATATGGGCCTCATATTTGGTGAAAGTACGTAACCTTTTACGAGGAATCTCCAATATGTTAATCTGCCGCGCTCGAGTAAATCCCAAAAGTTCCCTCTTCGGCTCCCGTATTATTTCATTGCACGAGGCCGGACAAGTTCGCTTGTACATAATTCAATCGACGACGTTCAAACGTGAAATACGTTTTGCATTTATTTTATCTATCTCTAACAGTGCGCATACACCCAACACATTAAATTAAATATTTTCTTAGGAATAATATCAGAAATGACGTTGTCGTGCCAGACACCTCTAAACTCTAATAAATTACAAACACTTACGAATCTAACAAAGTGTAAAAAATATTATTTTCTCCTAATAAATGCTTATTAGGAGAAAATAATATTTTTTACACATAATTTAACGAAAGTTAGGTACTAGTTTTTGCATCTTAGTTACTTATAACTGCCAAAATAGTCACCATCTAAGATCCATATTTCCTAATAGTAGTCATCGCCGTTGGGTGTATACGCATAGGAACTTTCTTTTCACAGGTGTTACACTCAGGTTTATTTATATAGGAAAGTCTGGTCCAACAAGTGGCTTGCTTTGGCTTTGGGATCATTAGTTAATATAATTATGATTTAAAGTTATGGTTGTTCATAAAATTATATTTTAAAATTTTATAAAATTGCATACACACAATGTGCATTTAATTAAATTTTTAAATTTTATACTAATAATTTAAACCTTTTGTAAAACAATACAATCAATATTCTTATAGTAAATAAAAGTGAGCTAAAAAACGATTAATTGTACTTTTTTCATTTAAGTAGTGGTTAAATAAAATAGGAAGATAAGTGATTTATTGAATAACTAGCGACCAGCTCGCGGCTTCGCCCGCTTAAATTTATGAATTATTTGTTTGTTTAAGTACAGGGAATTACGTTCCTGTTTTAATAAATAATGTATGCTTGCAGCGCACTTAAGATTTCTAAAGTAAAAATTATTAAAACCATGGTGGCATTTTCGATTTTCATTAAAAATAATTACTATTGGGGGCATTTAACAAAGTAATAGAACCAGAAACAATATATTTAAAAAAAATGTCTGTTTGTTGGTTTTTCTGTTTGTCGACGCTTATCTCAGAAACGACTTAACCGATTAAAGGAGCGGAGAGTCGAGGGTATGGGTGCGGGAGCGGTAAAATCTGTTTAATTCTTGTTATTTACTTTTTATTGTAACATTCATCATGTATGAATGATATTATGATTAAATAAATGATCTTTATAACTATTTATTTATATCCTCACAGATTACTTTTTGGGGACTCTTAATTTTTAAAAAAATAAATTTGATTAAAATACATGTATTTATTTAAGATAGCGGCCTCGCGATACATGATTATTGATTTAATATACAGAATAGATTGACGACTATAATGACTTCTAATATGATTTTTTTTCCTACATAATCGTAATTTCTATAAGAATTTTTGATTGTTTTGAATTAATGAAACAAACTTTAATTTTTAAGTTGAGTTAAAACAAATCAATTGGTGAAACTTTTAAGTAAATCGGTTCAATACTTTCAGAGAAAAATGTGACCATACGTATCGACAGACAGGCAGACAAGAAATTCAAAAAAAATATTTTTGCTTACTATTATTCTTTTTAAGTTTCTCTCTATACATTTCAGTCAAAATTACTAAATGTACAGACAAAATATTTTTACTGTCTTATTATATATAAAGCTAATTTTCATTAAAATTATATAATTTAGCTTTACTTGCGATTAATCAACGTAATTTGATTGTGTCAGATTTTTAATAAACGATTTCTGTAAGAGAAGGAGGTTATCAATTTTGACTGGGTGAACTGATTTTGATGACTCTTTTTGATTTGTTAGCTAGTGCTTCTAATGTAGTTCCTTTTTAATTTGGTCCATTTCTGTAAATGATATCTATGAGAAAATCACATATAAAGGGTAGTTTTGATGAGAGTTTGATTATATTCTGAACGTGAGATCTGGTTGACATTAAAAAAGTTAGTTTTTTTGTCAAAAAATATAATTATTTATTTATTTATTATTTTACTTAAAACTTTATTAGACCAACAAGATTTAATACAAAAGAAACAAATAGACAGTAAAGCATTGGTGTTATGTTATTTTTCCTAATAAAAATGCTTGGTACTCTTGAAAACTTTCCTAGAAGTTGCATTAATTAGGCTTTGAACTATTACCATAATTCACTACCATCCAGTAGTTATTGGTATTTTAAGTTATTTATGTTTTTTGGTTTATAATTTTTTTAAAGTAATTGTAATGAAAATCTTGCAATTAGCAAACATTTGTAATTGCAAAAACAAATGTTTGCTAATTGCAAAATCCCGCTACAATTTTTATAAAAAAATTAAATTAAATTAAATTAGCTTCACGCTGTATCCCGCACACAGCAGGGTAGGCAGAGGGAATCTAGTGTTAAGACACTCCGTTCCCCACTTTCTGCCGAATTCTGGAGGCATTGCGTGTTGAGTGGCAGAGCTCAATGCCGCGCTTAACCTCGACACCAGAGCGAAGAAATGGAAATATAAATTTAAGTAAATATTTCATCTCCTCGAGTGGGGATCGAACCCACAACCAGTCAGTTTTGCAGTCACACCTCGTGCCGCTGCGCCACGACCGGCCTCAAATTTTTATATGTTTAATAATTAAGAAATTAATGTTTTTTTGTGTGATAGCCTGGAGGGTCTGGTGGTATATATTTTTTGGGTTTTATCACAGTTTTCATTACACTTTCCTTAAAAAAATTATAAACCAAAAAAATACAAATTACTTATAATTGCAATTAGCAAACGTATAAAAACCCCGCTACATATTTTTCTTTCTTAAGTGTGGAATAACACTTTAAAAAATATAATTAAAATAATAATTAAATATTTGTAAGTAACGTATTTTGATATATATTTTCATTATTTAATAACAATTAAATATAATTATAATTCTATAGTAATCTATAACGTCCCTAAGAAAATGGATCTTGACGGACGGATGGACCACAAAGTGAGCGTTTAAGGGTTCCGTTTTTTCTTTTCAAAGTACGTTATATTTTTAGTTAGAAAATATTAAATATTTCATTCCACGAATGAGAACAGACCCACAACCGTCATTTTTACAGGCGCACGCTAGTGCCTGCACCTCGACGGCCTTCTCATCCCAAATCATAATCAGCCCACTGGATAATTTATTCACAATTTCAGACAACATAGGTAAGAAAACAATTAACAAGATAAGATGCTAATAAATATTTATTTTATTATAATTTTAGGTAAATATAATACTGTAATAGGTACATTAAAAGTAGTTTTCGTCATTCCAGGTTTCTGAAAGAGAACGGAATATTGAGGAAAATCTTATGAAATATATTATAATAGTTTTAAATGAAACTCTTAAGTCTGAATAATCGGGTAGACTGTGTATACGTAAACCAATTTGGAATAGTCGAACTTTCAGAAATGTACAAAACTCTATTAATATAATATGTAAAAATTGCGAAAATCAAAGATTTGGTAATAACTTAATAGTGCCGCAAAAGTAAAAATGGCCTTGCAATTTTGAAAATATAGTAAATATTTTACTGGATTATAAAAATAAGTGGAATAAATTGTGTTTTTTTTATAAACGAGACTTTATAATACTTATCTTAGAAAAATATTTACTAAATCTAATTTTTGAAAACCGGCGACCAAACGCAGCTTCGCCCGCTTAAAGGATTGTTATATTATAATCAAATTATGCAAAATCTTTAAATAAATTGTAGCCAAGTATTATTCTGATATATAAGCTACATTACTGTAAAGTTTCACCTAAATCCGTTTAGTAATTCTTGCATGAAATTCGAACAAACATCCACATTGGTTTACATTATTATTAGGATATGTAATATAGTCAAAGAAACAGTAGAAATAAAGAATAAAATAAAATAAAATAATAACAATAAAGAAACTTAAAAGAGTAATACCATAATGAAATCCAAAATTATTTATTGGGTAGAGCATTCCTTGCTGGGGTGAGATGAACACTTTCCTTCGACACAGTTACGGAGACGGCCACCGCAAGTGTGGATAGATCCTCTATGACTAGCAGAGCAATGGAGTGCTTGTCTACAATTTATACAATGGTTCTGCGGAAAAATATATAATATATATAATATATGAGAGTTATTCTATAAGTAGATTTTGTAAAATCATCCTTTTTTGTAAAATCATTAACAGTATATTACCTACGTACTAGACTGTTTTGAAAAAAAAGAATGTTTTTTTTTAGTATTTTAGATAGTTATTATATTGATCAAGTACGTACGTAATTTTTTTAATATAGGGTATAAAACAAAACATAATATGAGGAGGCTTATTTTTGATAAACAAAACATAACGACGACATACCGTGCAATTATTAAGGCCGTTGTGTGCAGTTTCATTCTTTTTAGGATGTTCAATTTCTTTGCTTGGTGGCTTTTCATCAGATGCATATGCGTCGGATGCATATGCGTCGTCGGAAGCCAAATAACTAGATTCTTCAGCAAAAATAAAATTGACAGCTACCTAAATCATAAGACAAATTTATAATGGTTGTATTTGTAAGATTGTAGATATCTAAAAGTTTATACTTTATGAACGAGACATACTTTTTTTATGTACAATGAAATAATTTAAAAGTATCGGTTAAAAAGTGTCTAATTATATTATCTACTATTGGTGCAGATTTCAGGTCTTACAATCTAACTAAGAAGCTAAAATAAAAAAAAAGCAAAAATAAATTACAATCTGACTTACTAGTGCTGTTAGGAAAGCAAATATTATGTTGCAGGCACCCATTTTAGTTGCTTAATACGTTGTATGAGAACGTTTTACAAGTAATGCTGTATATTGAAACGAATTGACTTACTTATATACTCTGAAAACTTAACACGATTTATGCTAATCATCAGTTTACAGGGTTATGACTAGTCATATTTTTTTATATTTATTGGGTAATATATTTTGTGTGAAAAAGCGGCTTAAATATTACTCAGTAAAAAATATATTCGTATCGCATTTTGTTATAGAATCTAAGTTCCACCTAGGTCTATATGGATATGGTTAAGGTGATAATTTATCTATGTACACATACATTGCATATCCACTGTCATCAACATATTCATACACGCCCTCCTGAGGGTCCTCATGTTTTTTACGTGACCTTCCTCCAATACCATCGACTCTGCGTTTGCGAAGGTCAGCCGAGGTCTCCCCTACCACTTTGACCTCTCTTACCTCCCTTTTTCTTCATCAATATTTTTTGTAATTTTTTCATCATTCATTCGCTCGACGTGCCCAAACCATCTGAGTACGTTCTTTATTCTCACACAATTGTCTAAGTTGATTTGAGGCAAACTAGTTTCCTATTCAAAGGCAATTAAAAATTGTAATATTATATATATATATATATATATATATATATATATATATATATATATATATTGTCAGAGGCCAGTCGTGGCGCAGCGGCACGAAGTGTGACTGTAAAACCGACTGGTTGTGGGTTCGATCCCCACTCGAGGGGATGAAATTTTACTAAATTTATATTTTCATTTCTTCGCTCTGGTGTCGAGGCAAAGCGCGGCGTTGAGTCCTGCCGCTCAACACGCAATGCCTTCAGAATTCGGCAAAAAGTGGGGAACGGAGTGCATTCTACCCTGCTGTATGCGGGATACAGCGTGCGAGCTAATTTAATTTAATTTTTTGGTATAATCAAAATGGTTACGGCCTACGAATACTTTTGTTATATAACAATTTTAACGTAAATTGATGAGAACCCCACCAAACCCCTGATACCGTGACGTAAGATTTGAAGATTTTCTTCACACTCATTGAACATATATTACATATAGGGAGAACCACACAGTTTTGTATCTAAAAACCCACCCAAGAATTTGACGCAGTTAAAAATCGCAATTCTTTTAATGTTATATAATAAGTTCATTGATTTTCACGACTTTCTTTGGATGTTATAGACAATATTGACATCAAGGATACGTCTTTTACGAGTGAATATAACCACACTACTTTTAGGGACCGACAATGACAAACCATGCATAGATAGTTATTGCCTAGATAATATAAAGCAGAGTTTAGTCTGGCCACAATCAATATTTCATTAATATTTTCATCTCTATATATAATAAGACAGTAAAAATATTTTGTCTGTACATTTAGTAATTTTGATTAAAATGGATAGAGGGACACTTAAAAAGAATAATAGAAAGCAAAAAGATTTTTTTTGAATTTCTTGTCTGTCTGTCTGTCTGTCTGTCTGAGATCGGAAGAGC
>JAATLQ010024593.1:0-72012 GCA_013421005.1 Heliconius erato x Heliconius himera
TAACATGGCGGAATAAATTGCCTGTCAAATTGAAAAATATTTTAATATATTAGTATATATCGACAATATTACAAATATGAGAAAAAAAAGTAACCTATGTTCATCCGAAGACCCTCAAGTATCTCTGTATGAGTATTTTATTACAATTGAATTAGCGGTTTGGCCCTGATTGCGGCACAGACAGACAGACAGACAGACAGACAGAGTTACTTTCGAATTTATAATATAGGTATGGATTATAGAATAAAACTGAGAATAAACATAGGCATAAACATAGGCATAGGCATTAAGTGCCCAACACAGGCGAAGCTGCAAACGTAAAACGAGTTTATTTAGTAAGAGAAACTTCGCGATCCTAAAGATATATACTAAATCTGCTTAAGCGGTGCGAGTTTAGCCATCAACACCGTCATCAAGAGAATATAACAAAGAATATGATTCTACTTTTCTGAAATCTTGAACTGTAAAGAGGACGGAAATTACCGTCAGACGCTCTTGTAGTAATCTAGGTCGTCCTTAGAATGGATGTAGCCATAGACACGTATGTATAAACAACATTGGCCTTATAATTTTTTTAAAAGTATTCACCACAATTTTTTTTAGAAAGTTTTTTTATCATTGAGATTTCAAATAACCAATGGTTTTTTTTACTATTTATTATCTACATTATTTTGGATTATTACCTCTTAATATTTTCTAATAAATAAATAAGAATAAAAAGCTAATTTTAATATTAACTTTATCTATAACTATAATTATTATAAAATATTTGTAACTATTATAAATTATATCTTCAACTTCTTTAGCAATTAGTATAAAATACTTAAACTTAATCTATGCAAATCTATGGAGCGTGTATAATTCGCAAAGCAAATAAACAGCTACAGATGAGGTTTACGTAAATTAACATAGATTTGCTGCGGTGGTTCCCACAACGCTTGTTTACAACAGACGCGACAGTGTTACTTCGTCATTGCGTCTTTCTCGTCAAAGACATTTTGGTTAAATTTATCCCTAGCTACATTATATTGTATTTTACAATGTATTTAAATAGTTGACTGGCGTAAACCAAATTATATATTAAAAATACCTACATATGTAACACTTTTAAGCACTTGAAGTCTTGGTGAGAAAATGAAATATTTAACATTTTAGATTTTCCACGCTCTAGTAATGAGATTTGCCACTCAACATACAATGCCTCCTTAATTAGTTGGAAAGTTGGGAACAGAAGTGTCTCAATGGGAACTAAGTGTCTTAACACTAGGTTCCCAGGTTTTTCTCTGCCCAGCCTGTTATGTGCAGAATACAATGTGAACAGTGTGTGACTAAATAAACTGGTAAAGTCGGTTTACGTAAGATAATTTTACGTTAATAATGCCATAAAAAAACATTGACAAAAAGTTGCATACTTTTAGGAATTGAATTGAATTGAAGTATTATTACTGAATTATCATTATTTTATATAATACAAAGAAGGAGTTCATTGAAAATTACAATGTATTCGATAAATTAACATTTATTTGCAGAATTCAAATACTTTTTTAATAGCAAATTGCTATAGCATATTGCTCGATCGTGCCTCTCTATATTTTGTTCCGCGCTCTCGCTCGCACGCTCGGCTCAGACGGAACGTGACAATGAGTCCTGCTTTTTTGTGCGTTCAGATCAAAAAAACATCTATAAAAAGGAAATGAGATTAACAACGTAATTTGTTACATAATCTAGTGCACAGTTATTATAAAAAGTGAATATATTTATTTATAACATGGTGTGGATTATATATTTACTACCATTGTTTCTATAACATATAAAAATACATATAAAGCGAACATCGCAGTGGCTTGACACGACGGAAATAAATGGAAAATACAACATAAAAAAGAGCTACTCAAACTGTAAATTTCAGTTTAAAATTCCCTCGTCAAATAGAGAACGTGACATGTAACAAGGAACAAAAGAATATTTCCAATGGTCGACTATCGATGAATAATTTCAAAGGAGAACAGAAATTTAATTAATTTAGATCTAACGATACGTAGCTCGGCCGAAGTTATTTGCTTTGATAAAAACAACGGGTCAGTACAACGGTCTAAAATTTCCTATCCAGTTTTGCCTTTTTGTTTGCAGTAAACTTTATTTTTGTTCGTTCAGCGCAAATTGAAATGGTTCCAGTTCAAATATAAAAAAAAATACTTGAATGCTTTTGTAAATGGAAAGTTTTCAAGAAGATTGATTACTTTGTAAAGGAATTTCTAATGATAGATCTTAATAAATCCGTAAAACTTCGAGTAAATGACTCCATTAAGCGTAATGCGAAAGATAAAAATAATATTGACAATTACAGGTAATGTAAGTTTATAGTGGTTTAATAATAATATTCTGTCACCTCCACTACTCCAACTAAGTACTTTGTGTAAGTTCAAAATATTAAAAGGCAATCTTGTTATATTTAACGACATAACGGAGTCAACAAATAGAAAACACATGATTTTATATAAATGAATGAGATTAGTTGTTCATAACAACTGATAAAATTTCTAAATACGAATACTTCCTAAAAATACAATGTGAAAATAAAACATACATACCTTTATTGTAAATTTTCTACTAAAATACACATGTTACATAAGGTATTAGAAGATAAGAAATTATGAAACTCTACTAAATAAGGTAGCCAGCCAGTTAGCTAACTGTATTACTCTTTTAGAACAAATTGCGTCAGCTTTAGATAGAGGCTGTAGTGGTTCAAGAGTCTAATCTACTAAAAGACCGAGACCAGACCTTCTCCAATAAGGCTATATAAATAATAAACATAATAACTCCACTACTGATGTCTACTATTCTATTTGACAAATCATATCTGCACAGTGCAGGCGGCAATATAATAGTCAATCGATAATTATTGTTTCTATGAGGATCGTAAAGCTGCACAGACTGCTGCTGCATATAAATTACTATATGTGATAGTATTGGCAAAATTGATGTTATAAAAGAAGTTTTTAATTTTATAAGGTCAAATATAGAATATAAAAAATATATATTTTGAAATCTAACCTGCGTACCTATATAACTAATAAGGGAAAAAGAGGCTTTTTATCCATTTTTTTTATCAGCTTCACACTCTACCCCGGACTCAGCAGGGTAGGCAGGAAACTACTGTTAAGACACACCGTTCCCCACTTTCCGCCGAGTTCTCGAGGCATTGCGCGTTGAGTTGCGGAACTCAACGCCACGCTTTGCCTCAACACCAGAGCGAAGAAATGAAAATATAAATGTAAATAAATATTTCATTTCCTCGAGTGGGGATCGAACCCACAACCAGTCGATTTTACAGTCACACTTTGTGCCCCTGCGCCACGACTGGCTTCAAAATAACTTCTTAAAATAATGATATTTTAATATAAATATGATTTATTTAACCTCATAAATATATAAATGCTAAAAATATACGTCAATTAGAACACATACTTATTAAGTTACAGGCAGTAACTAGAAATATATTTATAAAATAGCAGCTATTAATTTCCTGACCAGATGAATATTGGAACAGAAGGAAAACTAATATCGAAGTAAACATATGTCGCCGCATTATTTGCTATAACATGTACGAATCCGTTCAAGTTGAGAACAAACACATAAAGTTAAATTTGTTAAAGTAGTTTAACATAATAAGCTTAATTTGATATATTATATAATAGAAATATAATAAATAATAGTAAATTTCTTTTATATGTTTCTTTTTGTTTATAAAAAACTAGGAGGCCAAAAAATTAATCATCTACATATTATTATAAAGAATACAAAATAATTTTAATGAAATAACGACGGAAGGTTATGATTTTTTTTTAAATACAAAGCAAATTGACTTTTAAAACTATAATTTAGAGCTTCATTTACGGTATTTGCTATTTATTATCAGATTACATATAGCAAGAAACTTTGCCAATCGCCAAACGAGGTCCAATGTCACTAACTCGATAACAAATGTATAGAGACCGTCTACTCTTGAACTAAACTTACAAGCATATAAAAAAATAAAAATTATTATAATAACACACCGTTTGTCAATTTAATTATTTTTTTTTTAAACTAGATGGTCTCTAATCAAAAAATACTTACGTAAAGTACGTAAAGAATGTTTTCAGACAGACAGATCGTACTTTTGGTCTCAGGAACTTAAAAAAAAACACTAAATTGTAATATTTATTTATTATTTTTTTTATATATATTATATTTAGTGATGCTATTTTTGAGTCATTTGATCACCTATTTGTATGTATTTGTAAGTTCAGTTTTACAATAGATGGTATACAGTATATACCTATACCAAAAAAAAAATATAATAGAACATGAATGCATGATATTTAATTAGTTTAATTTTAATTAGTACGAACCGAAGTAAGTAATACGAATCCCCCCCTGAGCTGAGTTCGAACTTACAACCATAACTTTAGTATAGTCAGACTATTTAAAAAATTAAGATTAAAAATTGTAATATATTACAGTTATATATCTTTATTTACATTCTTATATACGATAAGATTACCAATTAAAGATTAAAATCATTACGAATCCATCGCATAAAGGAATAATATATTATGAAAATATAATAGGTATATTTCACAGCGTTGTCATCACTGCGTAACGTATGAAAATGTAAATCAGAATGAAGAATGTTTTTACCATCGATGAGTGCGACATCTGGCGTCACGAATATTGTAACATCTGTGATTTTCCGAGTCTTTGTAATCAATCCACGATTTCCAAATAAAAGTCAGCTTATGCATTCAAAATCACTTATTGTTATTACTTATTATACAGGGTGGTGTCAGCGCTCCTTTTACGGGAACAGCATATAGGGTAAAATAATATTTAATATTATTTAATGTTTATTAATAAATCAAGATACTTCAACAGTTTAGAGGTAATTTTTTTTTATTTTACGATGTTTATCCATATCTGTATTTCGTGTGACGCAGCTACGCATTGATACCAATAACGTAAACACATACTACTACCAAAATACTGGGCAAAAGAGAGTGAGCCAATGCCACAAGTTGACCATATTTTGATCAAGTATACATATGTTTTATGGGTATTTTGGGTCCGAAAAAAAAATAAAATTAGTTGTTGTAGAAATCATTCTAAATGAATATTTGTTTAAAATCAAGATGCTGCCGACGATATGTAAATTAATTACAAATTACTGTCTATATTACCACTAATATTCATAGAATTTGAACGAAGTCTATAGTGGAGTTGCAAACCACCCGTATTTACTTACAACCCTTCGTGCAACGGCATTGGCTCTGGCGGTTGTTTATCTAATGAACTATCGAAACTACTTCGATAAGATCGAAAGATATTTTTTTACGATTAAACTATATATGATTAGATAAATATTTTATTGCTAAATAACTAAATAAATTTATGGCAACTGATTCATTATTATTACTTATTGTGTGGTATCTTATACATATATTTGATGTACGACAATTTTGAGTACCTTAGTTCAAATAACACTAAACTGAAAAAAATATATAATTTTTAAACCATGTTCTGACCTATAATAAATTAAAAATATTTATTAAAATAAATAAAAATAAGCTTGAAGTAGATTAAATAATCGATTGCTATTTTATTTTGAATTGACATCAAAAGCAACAATTCGAATAAAGCGCTGGACTGTCTTAATTAATTTATCAAAAATAAAAACTTTATCATCTCACTTCTAAATTTAAATATTGTATTTTTATCTTAAGCCATGAATTACCATAAAAACCTGCGGAACAGAGTGTCAGCCACAGACACGTTCACATTAATTCCGTAAACGGCAAGCCAACACCAAAACTAATAGCTGCATAATAAATTGAACCGAGAAATTTGTAGGTATTTCTACTGTTAAGGTTATAAATATAAGAAAATCTTAAATTTATCATATTTTAGTTATGTTTGTTAACGAAAATATAAGAGGGTTGGAATATTTTAATATCTATGTCTAAGTGTAGTTCTAAGATAATTTTCAGCTCCAAAATTAAGTAATATTTTTATAGCTTCACATAGCAGTAAGGGTACTCCTGGTGGGCGGGCGGTTGAGGAAACTTAGTCTCTTCCCCACTTTCTGCCGATTTCTGGAAGTATTACGTGTTCAGTGGCGGAATTTAACGCCGCGCTTTGATTCGTTACCAGAGTGGGACTCGAGGAAATGAATCCACAACTTGTCGCTTTCCAGTCACATGCTTGTGGCCCTGTGCCATGGCTGGCCTCAACTACGAGTAAGTAATATGTATGTATATATATAATTATATTATCACAATGTGCAATAACGATTCAACTTGAATTATGTAAATCCTGAAAATTTTAAATTGCTGTAAATGGTTCTTACTTCAAACAAACATATTCGCATTTCATATTTCTGTAAATAAAATATACGTTTTATTTAAAGCTTTTCCCAATCTCGTCTATTCTGATAAAGAAAATTGTATAAATTACTATCTCAGTTCAATGGAAAAAAATAAGATACATTATTTTATATTTTGTTTGCATAGTCTATAGATTTCAGAATGTTTAAGTATAAATTCTAGGATTGAACCAGCAACTGTCGCGATTAAAGTCAGACGGTAGTATATATCTAATAGCTTTCCTTCAAGCTATTCAATTTAAACTACTACATTAATATATTAGGATCAGATAATAAGCCAACCAATATCCTCTATAATTACCTCTAGACGCCCATTAAATTCCCTTTTATTGAAGTGTTATTGACGTGGTAATTATATCATGAATTGTAATTCGAGCGCATAAGGTAGGTATTAGCTATCATTGTGCAGCATCAATGAAATGCGATAATTGGACATATCCAGAACAAATAATGATATGCACATCACAAGAAACAACTACAAATGAACAAATAATATATTGTATATAAATAAATATATCAAATAAATCAGCTTCACGCTGTATCCCGCACACAGCAGAGTAGGCAGAGGGAACCTAGTATTAAAATACTCCTCCGAAATATAAATTTTAGTAAATATTTCATCTCCTCGAGTGGGTGCTAACACATAACCAGTCGGTTTTACAGTCACACTTTATGAAATTGCGCCACGACTGGCCTCATAACATATTGTATATAAACATATAATAAATATTTTGTTCTTATATGTGTATGATATACGTATGTGTGCATATTATAGGTAATATGTACATTTTAACAAAATAAAGATATAGAAGTCGTCACAAAATCTCCTTTCATTTAAACCTTACCCCTCATGGTAAAAAACACCGACCAAGTGCGAATTAGATTCGGCCACCGAGAGTTCCGTACCAGTATCAGGATTGTCGGTCAACGGGAAGCAGAATTTATAAAAGTTGACAAACTTAAGCTTGCGGGTACTTAATTTGTATGGAAAAAAGTTATTATCTCTAGTATAAATATAAATTTCCATTTTTGGGACTTCTTCCTTTTTTGTACTGCAAGTGAGAGCCACTTTGTGTTAAATTTCATAACGGCAAGTCCACGGGAAATTCTCTATAGGTTTTGATAACGCGACGAATTTCATACAAATTGCTCAAAAACGATGCATAAATGCTCGTATCGTTTGATTGCGTTAAAATTAAAGCTTCATTTTTTATGTGCTTTAAGGAATCGTAGACCTGAATATTTAATATCCCTTTACCTGAATATTTATTTAATATATCTTGAGATAAATGGTCCTGATATATGGACAGACGGACAGCATGAACAAGTGAGCCTATAAGGGTTACGTTTTTTCCTTTTCTGATACGGAATCCTAAATATGTAAGTAAGTAGACAATAAAAACTACGAAGTAAAATAAATTAAAATTATATATACCTTATAATAATAAAATACTTATCTTTTAAATATATATATGAACGTGAAAGAAATTTAATGCGTAATATATGAACGAAAACATTTTTCATAATATGAGCTTATATCATTTATAACAAAAAAAAATATAATGAAATAAACATATTTTTACGTCGTTAAGATCGCGAAGATAAAACCAATTTTTATCATAATGATATTCAACATAGCAACAGGTATTTGCAGTTTAATTTTAAAAATTTAAATTGCACATGTGTAGTTGACTTAATGAATAAAGGTATATTTTAATGTCTTGAAAATGTATAATATACAAGAAAAGAGTTTTGCTAAATATATAAATAAAAGTATAAGTATACAGGAGGTCTAAGCTGAGTTTTTCAATTGTTTATATATATGAACACTCAGCTTATAATTCATATATAGTGAAGGTGTAACGTCAGCCGTCAAACGCGGCGCATCCTTTACCTAGGCCTAAGCCGGCTTATATTGCTTTTTGACAACCGACCGACACCTCTGGTACTGATAGCAGCGTCATATATTTTTTTATTTTTTTTTATTTAAAATTTTTAATTTGTGTTTGTGTTTAATTTAATAAAAGTGAAAGATAAAAAAAGTTAGCACAATCAGATAAAGCGCGCACTTTTGATTTTTGTCTGGGTGACAATAAATACTTTGTCACTGTCACGTCATAAATTTTTCATGACTGCGCTCTCTTGCGGTGACAGTGACGAAATTATCTTGTATTCTATAAGATGGATCTCGAGTAGACGGGTGGCAGTGCACTCATTTTTAGAAAAATTAAATGGAATGGTACTATTGAGTTCGTTCTCTTTGGAGTGATAGACTAATAAGTGGAAAGTTCTCCACCATGCTTGCCAACCTACGTAAATTCTAACAGTGTGTACCTTGGATATAAGTTAAAAATAAATAAAATAATATTTAATTTAGTTAATTATGAAAAATACAATCTATATATTTTTAATACCATATTAATCGAGACGAGTTGATGTATTGTCGTCCCGAGTGTCGCGACCGTCGTTTCGTATATATAGTGGGTGCAGAATTCGGAAAGCAGCGGTCGAGTCAAACTGTCAAGTATTACGGTACTAATATATATGATGCACAAAAAACTCGTAAAAAATATATTATAAATATAATATAAACATTCGAAGCCTATGATGACACGATCTTTAAGGATAAAATTTCTTATAAAGGCAATTTATGTGTAGGGGCGACACATATTGAGGATCAAAGTGATCTTTGAATAATATTATGATATTGAATGTTACTTGAGGTTGCAAAGGCTGACGTGATGGTCTTATGCGAACTGTTATAGCGACATTTACTATGTCGTGGCTGATGCCGTCTCGCAGTACGCTCGCGGTACGTAAGCTATGCTTGTATGGCCTTGGTCATTGATATATTCTATACTACTTACTACTCTCTACTTTACTTACTAAGTCGTAGGACTTGATATACGATTAGTAGGTGTGTGATGCTATTTTATGTCCCAGCTCCGGTGTATGTAGTAGTGTCCGCCCATCTCATACGGGTGTGTGGTGCTATTTTATGTCCTGGAACTCTAGTGTATGTAGTAGTGTCCGCCTACGGTTCGAGACACGACTGTGGGGCGTGTGCCGTGCCTTTATTTAACATGTCGGCCGCCTGGCGGTAGTGCGTTCGTTCCAACAATTTATATTGATCTCACAAATCAATCAACATCACGAATCACCATTCTAATACAATCTTAACATAAACAAGCGTAACAAGTACCTTCAAAAAGATCACACACAAACGTCCCGGAGAGTTCAATAAGTATGTTGCAGCGCAGTCTGGTAGAAATTCACGGTGTAAGGGCGGCCGGGGCGGTGCCCTTACTCATTCTTCCTTTTATTATAACTAAGTCGCAGTTATAGTGGACGGGAAGATAGGACGCGCTTTTGACTTTTCCTTGGAAGAGTTTCGAGTTATGACAATGTTATATTGCCGAGTTTCAGTTATTTGAATAAACTTCTGATGGCAAATATTTCATTAAAGCAATACCTTCTAGTGGCATAATATAAAATTCTTAACACTGTTACCTCTGAATCTCTAAAAGATTTTGGGTTCTTCACGACCACAACTATAAAAGATTCTAACCACTAGACACATCACGAACCAAGGCATTATTCACTAAATAATATTTTCAAAGGTGTTTGGGATATCAGTTACAAAATATCCAGATAAACCAAGTACAGTCTTTAAATTATTACTCAATGAACGGTCCATATTTTTTATCTGAACATGCTCTAACAATGCCACTTAATTACAGATATATTTTGTTGGCATTACGTTTTACTAAATTGGTTTCTTTAATTGTTTTAGTTTTAATTACTTTTGAGTAACTGTTGAAAAACTGTATTTTTTTGTCTACTTTTGACGATGACTGTACCTAACATAAATCCGGGATGAGTATGTAACATTTGACACATTTACTCGAGGTCCAAGTTAACTGTGACAAGTAGTCGAAGTGACATTTAGTTACTAGTTCGCGCACGGTAATACAAATCAATGGATGAGGTGAATTGAGTCACGGGTATGTTGTCGTCCTCCGCGTGCACAACGTCACTAAATTATCAAATATTCCAATACGCACAACTTCATTAGGATAAGTGTATGCGGGGACAATAATGCAACAGTCATGGTGGCAGAAATCATAAGTGCGCGTGCTATCTTTATCGTGTATGAGAATGCAAAAATGTATGCGACTAAGTAGTAAAAAAGTGGGCTCAAAACCGATTAAGTCCAAGTTGGCCTCGCCCACCGAGGGTTCTATACCGATTCAGGATTGCGGGAAGTACAACTTATAAAAATTGAGAAACATAAGTTTCTCAATTTTTAACGCACGCACTCATTTTGTAGGAAATGAACTACAAATAAAAGTTTGTAATTATTTTTTTTGCTATGAAATATCTTTAGATTTTTTTTTTGTATTGTAAGTTCTGACTCTTTGCCAAATTTCAGAACTGTATGTCCACGGTATGTACCCTATAAGTTTTCATTACGCGGCGAATTTCATACGAAATGCAGCAAAATCGATGCATAAACGCTCGGATCTTTTGATTGCGTTGACTTAGAAGCTTGATTTTTTCTGTGCTACAAGAGATAGTAGATTTGGATTATTGATACTTTAATTTTATTTTAAGCTTGATATAAATTTTAAACTTAATTTAAGCTTGACACCTCCACGCGATCATCGCAAACAGACAACAAAGTGATCCTATAATGAGTATCATTTGTACGCTTGGAGGTACGGAATCCTAAAAAGATAAAAAATAGTTGTCACATCGATATCGGTGATGACATAACAGAACACTTCATTATTAACTTAAGCAAAACATCAGATGAGAGTAAAAATTAAAAATCTGGAATAGAAGAATTGATATATATTTTTAGAATGTCAGAATTTTTACACTAACAATGCGCTTTGTCCATTGCCAGCGTGGCGAAATTAAATTAATTTCCTTTACAGTATGCTCGAACGCTGCACAGTTAGGAACTTATCAATATCCTCTCATTTTATGACATACAGGTAAAATTCCTGATTGAGGCCAGTCGTGGCGGAGCGGCACATAGTGTGACTGTACAACCGACTGGTTGTGGGTTCGATCCCCACTCGAGGAGATGAAATATTTACTTAAATTTATATTTCCATTTCTTCGCTCTGGTGTCGAGGCAAAGCGCGGCGTTGAATTCTGCCACTTGCCACACAATGCCTCCAGAATTCGACAGAAATTGGAGAACGGAGTGTTTCTTTTTTAGGTAAAATACACTAAAAGAGCAATTTCACAAATAAATTCAGTTTCAGTAAAATCAACACCACAATAGTTTACTCAGTAGTTGACATGTTAAATAAATAATCAACAAGTTACACAAAGTACAGAGCGTTCTCCATTTGTGGTTACCTTACATGTTTAAATACTTTCAGTTACTATACCTTTTATTTATTTTTCGCATTTTATATATGACGAAGGTTGCTTGTCAGTGTTCTTTTCAACGTTCTCTACCAATTAGGAAGGTATAAAGGCCTTAGAGTGTATAAGACATTACGAATGTTAATACTTTTGAAATATTTATACGATATAAGAAAACTGTATCCGTTTTCTAACTTATTTCAAGTATAATTATAATAAGAAAACCTTTTAACCTATTCTTGTAGATTTTTTACTATGTATTATTTTTTTATGTCAAGTTTTACTATATAAATATAAAAGTTTGTCCTATAAAAAATAAATAAAAACCTATGGAATTATTTCAAAACTAATTGTAGCCCGTATTTTTTTTTTTGCGCGGAATATATAAAGTACATTATTTTTAAATTTTTCGTTAACGTAGGAATTTCGTGAATACTGCTCCTAGCCTCTTCTTTCTTTTCAAATTCGCGGTTGATGCTGTTAGCCCTATTGGCTCTTGTTATAACACCAAGTTGGTTGGATAGGGAAGATGGTACTGTCTCTGATAAATTGCAGCACTGCGTGACTGCTTGAGAGGATGTCGTCCGCGGCAAGGGCGTCCCCCGCCTATGGCAGGACATAACAAAAACCTAGGCTTTATTCCTACCGACATACATAGAATTTGCGATTGCGTCATCTGATCTAATAAGATGCTTCCTGGGTTTCATGTTTCCTATACAGTAAAGGGAATCGCGTGCACGCTCAAAGTCGCGCTTGGATAAACCTTAGCAGTTCTCGTAAATCGTTAAGAACGTCGACCACGTTTAAAACATATCAAAAACAACTTGGTCCCTACCCTCTTCAGGGAATCCTTAAAAAAATGCCAAGTTTTAGCGTGCAGTTCCGTCTGTGCCTTGTTGGTCAGTCACTCAGTAATATACAATAAAGAATAAATCATAATATAGTAATTCTCTAATATAATACAATAAAAAAATTGCTTCACGCTGTATCCCGCACACAGCTTGCTGTGGCAGAGGAAACCTAGTGTTAAGACACTCCGTCCCCCACTTTCTAGTGAATTGTGAAAAGTGGCAGAACTCAACGCCGTGCTTTGCCTCTTCTCTTCGTTTTGGTGTCGACCAGAGCAAAGAAATGGAAGTATAAAATTAAGTAAATATTTCATCTCCTGAATTATAAAAAATATATGTTCTTTCTATTCTCATGATAGTGTTAAATAACTGTACTGTGATAAAAGAATGAGAAATAGAAATTATTCGATTGCTATCGAAGATTACATAATATTAATAGACTTCAAAGTATATTGTCTTGAGTTATTTTATTAAATTGGAAGCTAATTTCGTTATATATATTAAAAAAAATATATTGTTAGAATAACAGTTATTTGGTATCGTACATTACCTTTATAGTTGATACCTTAGTCAAGAAAACGACGAGGAAGTGTTATTAAAATATTTAGCCCTACGTTTTTTTTGGTAAAATGTTTGATGTTAATAAAATGCTTGGTCTATATTTTTCCAGTGCAATGTTAAGAAAACATAAACTGAAAGTTGCGGCTTGTGACAAAATTTGAAAGTTCCAAAGTTTGTAACTTTTCACAAAAACTAATGTGCTTCTTGTGTAGGTACTAAGTACACATACATCCGAAATTACAAGAACATCAGTGGTTAATAAAAATCACGTAAAAACACGAGCACTTTAATGAGACAATATGGTTTTTAAAAAAAAAAAAGACCTATAAATGGTCAATATCTAGGAAATGGTTGAACCTCGAACTTGATTGCTATATTGCCACAAATTATCTTGCTGATATCGAAACGTATACGGTCTGTGCAATTCGAACGTAAACAGTAATGTACTCAAGAAATTACATTATATAACCAGCACCGTGTTTGCTATTTTTGTAATAATTTTTTTTCTAAATATATTCATAATAAAATAAATCAGACATCACGCACTACCACCTATGAATAATTAACAGTTATAAATATATCCATGTAAGTAAATAAATCATATTTAACTTGCTTAATTAATTTTAATAATCGGCTGTATAATGAAGTGTATTTGTAAATTTAATTAAAAAAAACCTCTGAATCTTGCAAAAAGATCATAGCGAAGTAAACATTAATTTCGCAAAGACAAAACGCACTATGGTATTCAATCTACGTCACAACGTCAGCAATTAGCCCGGAGTTATTGAAATGAATTCAATTCGAAGCTGCCATATGAGCAGTGATCGTTTGAGGTATTATGGTATAACCAATATTATCGGTATATGGTGCGCAAAATGGATTTTCGAACTTCACACAAGAGTAATACTTTAAAGTATCATATAAATGGTGTTTAAATTTATGAATATTATATTATTTTCAATGAGTCATTGCCATGCTATTTTCATAGAGATACGATCCGTCGGTCTTAGTGTGTAGTAAAATAGTGCAATTTTTTTTTTATTAATGTCATTTTAATAAAATATATATATATTTGTTTCCTGTTACTCGTATAAAAGAAATATTAGAAATATTAAGTTTTTGGTTTATATTCAATATAAAATTGACCAATTTTACAGTTTCATTATATTTGTAGATAAGTGTAAAGAAAAATTGAGTTTTTTTTGTTGTTTTGAACCAATTGTTGTTCCTGAGATTTGCGCTTTCAACCAAGCGGACTCACCTTTAAAATATAATTATTGATATGATTCACTTTTTACTTTTATAAAAAAAGCAACCCGGCTAATAAAATGTATAAGAAAACACTTTTCATATTGTAGTTCATCTGAAACAGGTCAGCGTCCTTCCAGGGCACGGCCGCCACTCCCGGTTTACGACTGACGGTAAACTATTACTTATGATATATGAGTTTCCCTATACATGACTTATTTAAGGCACTATACTCATATGCCATTTGTCAATAACACATACCTTTATTAAATTTTTGTATTAGGTCTTGCACTCAAAATTGATACTTTTAAACATCGAATTCGCATTTTTACATTTCAAAATCTTCTAAGTAGAAATTACAATGAAATATTTTCAGATTTTTAATTTTGGCCTCTCAAGCGTTCGGCAATGCTTAAATATCTTAAGTAAGTGTAATATTAAAATATAATAATCAGTTTTTCAGTCAGTCCACACCAACTTCTCTTAGCAAATACAAATCTAAAAAAGGTTACATTCTATGCCGCAAAAATCTAACGTTTTACTTATATCTTACTTATTACTCTTTCTTATACAGAATTAAAATATTATTTAAGTATATCCTTTTTTTAAAATAGAAGATACTAAGATCAACTTACCACAAAAGATATTTCAGGAAATTTTATTTTATTTTTCAGAGAGCTAACTCATAATCCGTTTACCTTTTTTTTAATATTTCAGATGAAGGAAAATGAACTGTTCCACTCCTTGTTAATTAACAAGATAAGTATTTTTATTATTGGAAAAGAATGCTGATAGACTCATCAATAAATTGGATATACCATGAGCTTCTAATTATATATTGAGGCCGGTCGTGGCGCAGCGGCACGAGGTGTGACTGCAAAACCGACTGGTTGTGGGTTCGATCCCCACTCGAGGAGATGAAATATTTACTTAAATTTATATTTCCATTTCTTCGCTCTGGTGTCGAAGGTTAAGCGCGGCGTTGAGTTCTGCCACTCAACACGCAATGCCTCCAGAATTCGGCAGAAAGTGGGGAACGGAGTGTCTTAACACCTGGTTCCCTCTGCCTACCCTGCTGTGTGCGGGATATAGCGTGAAGCTAATTTATTTATTTTTTATTTTCTAATTATATAATTGATATACGTCTTTAGTTTAAAACTCCTATGTACTAAAAAGTCTAAAATACCTATGTACATATATGTACGTATATGTAATGAAAATTGTTCGTTACAGATTTTAACTCCGTGGGATTTTAACGCCGCGAGCTTGTATTACCAGAGCAGGTAAATAAAAAAAAAAACATCTCTCCTAGTGGGCATCGAACATACGATATTCATGCTTAAAGTGAAATATTGCCCCACTGCACCATGATTATATCCATACTTATATTATAAATTCGAAAGTAACTCTGTCTGTCTGTCTGTCTGTCTGTCTGTCTGTCTGTCTGTCTGTGACGCAATCAGGGCCAAACCGCTAATTCAATTGTAATAAAATACTCATACAGAGATACTTGAGGGTCTTCGGATGAACATAGGTTACTTTTTTTCTCATATTTGTAATATTGTCGATATATACTAATATATTAAAATATTTTTTAATTTGACAGGCAATTTATTCCGCCATGTTCATAACAACCGACCGTTGCTAAGCAACGGTTTGCAAAGTTTATTGGTTGTTATAAGCAAACGTCACCCAAAATGAGCTTGCTTAACGCATACATGGCGTGCGCCGACTCAACCTTATGAGATACATAAAAATAATGTTTTACAAAAATATTGTCCTTTAAATAATGTTTAAAAAAGTCCGCGATACATGTTGATATGATGATGATGATTTATCTCTGAAGATTGAGCAAAGTAACAGAGTAGAAACAAGTAACCATTTTAATTAATTTACTTTATATTTATCGGGTTTTTGTTGTATGTATTTTCTATAATTTGATATTGATCCTTATGAAAATGAATATAATAGTCACTTTTAGCATTTCATCTAAATTGAAATTATAGTTCACTGTATAACATTCTAATAAATAATTAAGGAGATGTCACTGATTCGAAATGACCTAGCCTACGAGCGGCATAGTATGACCGACGCGAACGGGCGATGATGACTTTGACGGTTTTGTAAATTTTCATACATTTTCGAACTACTGATAATTTTTATGTAATTATTTGCTGTTTATAATTAATTTCTACTTTTCTTTGGTTCTTCGCTTATTCGAGTATTAGTTAGATTTTCATGAATTTTTTGGTGTGGTGTAAGTTGCGGCCCTGCGCGGCATCGGTATAATATTATTTAAGTACTAGCGGCTCGCCCACGGCTTCGCCCGCTTAAAATACATGATTATTGATTTAATAAGCACAATTGATTGACAACTATAATTACTTCTAATATGATTTTTTACGACATTATCGTCGAATTAAAGAATAAAGAATTTTTGATTGTTTTAAATAAATATTTATTTAAGATTATATTTTTGTAACTTTACGTTCTTTTTGCCTATATAATATACGTCTCATCATAATTATAAAACTCTGTTAAATGTGCTGATGTCAGTGAACAATTTACTTTACTCATTCAGAAACAGCCTTAAATGTTAAATTATTGATTTGAAGGATACATAATATTCTTTGCAAAATAACTTGCATATTAACTCCTGCACAGTTTTTAAATTAGTTACATATATTATATGAACGAACCAACCAAAAAATCTTTGTATTTACTTGATATTTCTTTCAAGATCGTTCTTTATCTCTGTGTTGAATTAATTACGACTTAAACTTAACTGTTATGATTTATGAAGGTAATCTCATCTATCTAACAATTCAATTTTGTTTACTTTATTGTATAAAATATTATATAATAGTGCTTCAATAATGTATATATTTTTATCAACAGTCATAAGCCAGACGTTTCGAATGTCATTCTTTAGCCAAGAAACCAGCGCGGTTGATAATGCCTTGAGTTCATTCAAATGACGATAACTTTTTTTTTAATGAACCGATTTTGATAAACTAAACTTTAGTAGTTAAGTTAAGTTAAAACAAAGCAATTGGTGAAAATGAAGTGTGAGTGAAATTTTCAAGTAAATCTGTTCAGTACTTTCAGAGAGAAATGCGGACAAAAATATATCGACAGACAGACACTAAAAAAAATATTTTTGCTTTCTATTATTTTATTTATGTGTCCCTCTATCCATTTCAGTCAAAATTACTAAATGTACAGACAAAATATTTTTACTGTCTAATATATAGAGATAGAGATTAAAGAGAGAATTGTTGGTTATTTCATCTTGGTTGGATGGTTATCTATACCGTTGTTATACACTTATTAAATTGTGGTTATAGTTTTTTGGGATTTTATTTGATATTGCTCGCAAAACTTATCATATTTAATGTAGAAAGGACTTTAGTTATTTCATATAGTATCTATGTACGCGCGCAAGGAAAACGAGTAAAAAGATTTTTCCCTGGTAAATTAGTAAAATCGATCACTGAAAGTCCAATAAAAATTAGTTCAGTTATTCTGGCTCGCTCGGGGAAATAGAAAGACAGACAGAGACAAAATTATAAATAATGTAGCTGGTTTTGTTTAGTTTTTTTATTAATATTTTACTATGGTTACGTTTACTTATATTTTTTTAATTTAAATTAGTTAGATATTTTCAAAAACAATTTCCTAAATATATTTATAAGCATTCGTAAAGTTTAAGCGGGCGAAGCCGCGTCCGGGTCCGCTAGTTTATAAATAAATATATTGAAGTTAAATTTCGTAAACTACAGACCTGCGTTAAATTAAATGAGAATAAAATTTAAGACAACTGATACTCTGCTGTCCAAATGAAGCTGTCACATAAATTATTGGGCATATGAGATGAGATTTACCCTTATAAAATGTACGACAAGTATTAAGCGCAAAGAGCAGTTTAAATATCGCAAAAGATATCACATTTTTTATTAAAAATATTAAAACATTATATATTATATAGTTTACTAAAAGTATATCAAATAAAATAATTTTATTTTAAGCCAAGTAAATTTGGCAGTTCATAATACAACGTAATTAACATATTTTTTAATCATGTAATGATTTTGACTATTAATGGTGATATTGCTCTCAGTCAACGTAACATATGTATATATAAAATGATATAAGTATTTTTATATAATTTAGATAAAAATAGAAATGCGAAAAAAAAACGTCACCCGTAAATTAGAAAAAAATCTAATAAAAATTATAGTAAATGACAAACATGCTACAGCGCCTATTTAATATGCAGGCAATTTCCTCCTGGCCTATAGTAATTTGTAATGTTAACAGCGGCCGCGTCATTCACGAGATATTTTATTGGTGCGTAACCTCATTAGTTGAATGAACTATAATTGACATGCCGACTGACCTAACAATTAAACTTACTGTAAAATTTGTCGTTTCTATATTATAATATTTATATTATTTTAAAAAAAACATATAGAGGCCTGTCGTGGCGCAGGGGCTCAAAGTGTGCCTGTAAAATCGACTGGTCGTGGGTACGATCCCCACTCGAGGAAGTCAAATATTTATTTACATTTATATTTTCATTTATTCGCTCTAGTGACGAGGTAAAGGGCGGCGTTGAGTTCCGCCACTCAACTCGCAATGAACTTCGCGGAAAGTGGGGAACGGAGTGTCTCAACACTAGGTTCCTTCTGCCTACCCTGCTGTGTCTGGGATACAGCGTGAAGCTGAAAAAAAAATATGTAAAAATTTCGACGTGCGCCTGTTGCATGTTGAAATTTGTCTGTTAACAGAAACTGAATAAATGACTTTTGAAAGTATTTTAGTAAAAAAATTATTCAATTATTTGATGCAGTTATCTTAAACAAAATATACACATCTTTTAGTATTAGTTAAAATAATAAATAATTATAATAGAAAAAAATCACATCACATCCTATATATTACATATATGTAATATGCAGCCACCTACAAGGTATATGTTAGTATCTCTACCACACTACGTTAACATAAATATAGTATAGAATAATTGATGAATTTAATATAAGTACATAGTGATAGACAATTATACATATCATTAACTATAAAAAACGCAATTAGAAACTTTTTTAGTCAAATTAAAAAGTTTCAAAACTCAAAAAAAAAAGATCAATCAAACTTACCCAAAGTGAACAATTGAAGCAAGGAGATTATAGCTGCCCACCTCATTTTCCACGTTACACACTCTTCATATACACCAAAATGGTTAACAATCGCGCGTTTCTTTTCCAGAAACTTTCGGGAGTCCCGTTTCCCGTGCGGCACTCGACTGTGAATGCGTTGGTGGAACTACCGTCGCTGTGGCTGTGATACTCAACCTCTGACACGCATGCGCATAACACTGACCTTCTATAAGAGCAAATTAAACAAGTTTAATTTAAGTACATATCGTAAAGTCTGTATTATATTTAATTTTCATAATATATAAAAGCTGTTGATCCTTTTTTAAAGTGTATATATATATGTATATTGTAAAGATGATATCTACAAAGCCCAAACAAAGCTTTGTGTTTTCAGCGTTCATAATTTTTAATATTTACGCTCCAGTTTCGAATATGAAAGTTTTTGCTTTTAGAGTAGTTGATTCAAGTTGATCCTTTATTATTACCTGCCCGGTTTTAGAAAATAAGTAATAAATATCAACAACTGTTATTCTTAAATAAAGCTTTAGACTTTATTATATTTATCTTCTTTATGGACTACAGCAAGAGTGTATAAACTGGTTACAAAATATTTTAATAATCTTCTGAGGCCGTCGTAACGAAGAATCACAAGACTACGCGAAACGATACGGTTGTGGGTTCAATTCGCACTCGGGACAATGAAATATTTTCATTTCCTTGCGCCGGTAACGAGGCAAAGCGCCGCTAGGCAAGCCTCGAGAATTCAGGAAAAAGTGGGGAACAGAATTATCTTAATGGGAACCTCCCTTCTGGAAAATCAGATGGATATATAGTAAGAGATATGAGTATGTATGCTATGTGCGGAATTCAGCGTGAAGCAAGACAATATGTTATTAGAGAAAACAAATATTTCTAATTATACTGAAAATCATATCGGTTTGTGTTTTTGAAAGATATTTTTAACAAAAATTTCATTTATTTTATCCTAAATAAGATTCCATATATATATTACAAATTAATTGTATATGTGTATCACATATAAATTAATATTATACAAAGAAAATTATACTAAGAAAAATAGAATGTTTAAAGTTATTTGTATAAGTTGCAAATGGATACTGCAAGCATTTTCTTTTAAATACACCGATAGAGACGTCAAAAATGTCAGTTAAGCCACTGCATTGGTTAAAAAGTTTACTAATTCGTGTTATAGCAGAACTAGCCTTCAAAACTGTTTTGTGTAAGGGTTTTATAATATTATGAGGTAAGCTAGATAGAACATTAGACAGTACCTATATTTCTATATTAAAATAAACTACCTATCCTGCTATGCAGAGGGAACCTAATGTTAAAAACACTCCGTTTTTCATTCTCGGCCGAAGTTTTCAAAATATTGCGTGTGGATTGCTGGAACTCAACGTTGGTCTTTTTGGATTAGTGGCAAAAAAATGAAAATATTGATAAATAATAATTCATTCCCCGAGTGGAGATTGAATCCACAACTGTCGCGTTATAGTCGCTCCCTTGTGCTCCTGGCCACGACGGCCTCAATATTTCTTTAAGGAAAATTGATAATCGTGATTCATCTTTTAGATTGATTTTTAATTATAATATTCATACAAGGTAATCTTAGACGCTGAGCGTCTACTCATATCCAGTGCCAAGTAATTTTGGGTCAGTAAGTGAGTGGCCCTCATAAGTTACAAGACTTGGACGAGTTATATGGGTATATTGCCAAATTTCTTGGTCTATGCGTCACTCCACGAACACTGACCTACTGAGTTAGCTCATATTATGCACTATTAAAATTAATCTATAGAGTTTATAATATTAATGTGTAATTTAAGCAAATATTTATAAAAAAAGTTCAAGTTTTTTAAGTCTACATCATGATAGCTTTCCCCTAGTGGGATGAATACAGAGAGACAAACGACTCAGTCTTACTTTTATTACACTTGTCACGCGCCGTGACTCACATACGTGAAAATTATATGTAACAGACTATATTATTTCACTGCTGTAAGTTTTAAGAGATATACTTTTTAATAATATTGCAATATTGCATTTTTGACAATAATTCCGGATAATTATCTACACTTCACTCAAATTTTAGAAGAGTTGCTTGGGACAAATTTGGTGTGGTTAAGGAAGAATGTAATTTCTAAAAAATCGGTCAAGTGCTAGTTAGACTCGCCCACCGAGAGTTCCGTATCATGATTGTAGGTAACCAAAAAATACAACTAATAAAAATTTACAAACTTTATTCTGTTGATGGTGATTTGTAATTATAATTTTCTGTAATCCATACCTATATTATATATTCGAAAGTAACTCTGTCAGTCTATTTGTTTGTCTGTCTGTCTGTCTGATCTGATTGTGATAAAATTTATTATAGAGATATTTGAGGGTCTTCTGATGGATATAGGTTACTTTTTTTTCTCATATTTGTAATATTCTCACTTCTCATTGACATGTAATTTATTCTGCCATGTTAATTACAACTGTCGCTAAGCAACCCCGCGAAGCAAGAAGGAATTTTGTTGTCAGGGTTCCGTACTTTTTAAGGAAAAAAGGAACCCTTATTAGATCACTTTGTTAACCGTCTATCTATATGTCTCTCAAGAGCATTTATCTCAGGAACACTCGGAGATATCGAGTTGAATGTCTACGGCCCCACGCTTTCCTGAAAAAAAAAATCTTTCTATATTTACTTAGAAAAAAAAAATGGTAGTTCATATAGCAAAAAACGCGGATTTCGACACTATAAAGGGAATCAAAATTAATAGAGTACTTCCGAATTTCCGGTTCCGGTTAACGGTTAATTATGAAATTTTGGCAGCTAGCATCTACAAGTAGCATTAGTTCAGGAAAAATCTGAAAACTATACATTTGTGGTTAAGTCCCATAAAATAATAGCCTTAAAAGGGAGGCAAAATTTAGTATTAAAGCCGCTAGTATCAGATGAGGCTCTGGCTAGGCTTGGATTTCAGAAAAAGATCGATGCCTTAATTTTTTGTACGGAACCCTCGGTGGGCGAGCCCGATTCGCGCTTGTCCGGTTTTTCTTTAGAGGTATAGAACCCAAAACATATTTATTTAACTGTTAAAGCATAATTATTTTCACTAAGCGATTACTAAAACTATCTAGGTACAAATGCAATATTTAATCTCTAGATATAGAAATATGTAATTAAGTAAACAAACATCTCATAAGTAATTCTCCGAATAATATTTTAATAACATTTACTTAGTAAACATCTCTTAGTAAATTGATAAAAGGAAATAACAAAAGGTCACCAATCTGTAGATATACTTACATGTACAAGTAAACACAAATCAGCGATATGTAATCAAATTATTGGGTTTTTCTTCTATTTTCTATTTTAAAAAATATTGATATAAACATATTTGTATGCATATTTTACGCATTAAGACCCGTATTAATAAACCGTTCTCATTTATAAATGATATTTATATTTATAAGTGAAAACAGAATCTCAAGACGTTAGAGTGATTTAAAAATGAAAATTATAACAATAAATCTTAATCATATTTTTAAAATGGTTTTATAATGGCGCATTTACATGACTAATACTATTTATTATTTTCTTTTATTAAAAAATATAACCGAAGACGTATAACACTGACATGAGGTATGAGTATAATATAATTACAAGTTGACCTTTGTAAGTTAGTAGAGATCAGATTCATTCACTAGATCAAAGCATGTTCAAACGTGATGTAATGTTTCCGAATAAATACACTCGATGGTTGCTCCGCGTGACAGTTGTAGGTTCGATTTCTCTTTCAGAAATTCACATATTTAGCTGCATACTTACTATATAGAAACTTAATGAATAGCCATAAGAAATGTAAATAAATAAATTTATCTACCTATAATATAAATACATATATAGCTTCATGATGGATGCCGCACCCAACTAGGCAGAGACAAAGGAAACTTAGTTTTAAGCCACTCCGTTCTCCATTGTTCGCCAAATTTTAGAGGCATTCCGTGTTGAGTGGCAGAACTCAATGAGGTTTGCTTCGATACTAGAGCAAAGAAATAAAAATATTATATATATATATATATATATATATATATATATATATATATATATATATATATATATCATTTTCTCGAGTTCAAACCCACAACCAGTTGCGTTTACAGTCACACACTTGTGTCCACGATTTGCCTTTATAAGAAACTACCGGTCGCGGCTTCGCCCGCTTGAACTATACAAATATTTATTAAATATATTTATGAAATTATTTTCAGTTTTCAATAGGATTAGTAAGAAAATATAAGCCTAAAAAATAAGCCAAAAAATAATAATTAAATAATAATTAGAGAAAATTCTTATTATTGGTAAAAATACGTAACTAATTAAAATGAACAAAAATAAAAGTACCTAAACGTAACCAAAGGAAAATATTAAAAAAAAATTAAACAAAATCTTATTCATCATTCAAATTTATCTTACGCAGCGCATGACCGTTTATATATAACTTTTTATATCTTCTAAAATATTCTTAATTAATTTCTGTGATATGCTGTACAGGCCAATTTTAATCAGTATAAATTAGGCAATATATCTAACATATTTAATCGATTATGGAATAATACTGTACTGTTGAAAATAGTTTCGCAATTAGCCCTTCTTTATTTTAAACACAAAAATGGTTACTGTGTTGCTATAGGTTACTGGGTTGCTATATAGCATTACTGTGTATTTTTTAGTTAGCCATACATAACTAATTAACAATAATAATAAAAGCTATCGAACCGCGGGCGGTGCAGAAATAATAAAATATATGCAAGTTTATCGTACTACAAAAATATTCAATTTCGTTCATTCTAATAAAAATCCGCGACACCGTATTTCTTATAAATAAATCACAATAAGGCATTTTACGACAAAAAATAATTGATAATTGCAAGGTTTCTTTGCGTTAATCGTTTCTTACAGATAAAATGTAAAAGTCTTTTTGTGATTTCCAAATAACTGTGTTTTTGCAAGTGCATGTGGTTATTATATACTCAAATACAAAAAATATTTTTTTATGGGACTTTCAGTGATCGATAGCGAGGGTTATAGAGGTGTTGCTCCATATATAGGCTAATAGGCTGTTTTTTTTGACGGAATTTTCACGGGATTCTAATTTACCCGGGAAAAAGTTTTTACATGTTTTCCGTGCGCTTACATAGATACTACTCGTATATGGAACAACTAAACTCTTTTCTACATTAAATAGGATAATTATTGTGAGCAATATCAAAATAAAGTCCCAAAAAATTAAAATTACTATTTATTAAGTGTATAACAACGGTATAGATAACCGAACTAAAATAGCCAACCATTCTTTCCTCAATACTTAAATTAAAAAAATCTAACTAATCTACTACCCGAATAAGTGAAAAACCAAAGAAAAATATAAATTTATAATAAGAGCACATAAAAATTATCAGTAGTAAAAAATGAATGGATGAAAATTTACAAAACTTTAAGCCGTCAACGTCGTCTGCCCGTTCGAGTCGATCATACCGTGCGGCTCGTAAGCTAGCTCGTTTTGAATCAGTGATATCTCCTTAAATTTTTATTAGAATGATGTACAGTAAAATAAAATTTTAATCTAGGTGAAATGCTACAAGGTGGCTATTATATTTATTTTGATAAGGATGAATACCAAATTATAGAAAATACATTAACACTAATCTAATAAATTTTCAAAAAGGTTTCTGTGGTTCAACCGTCAGAGATAAATAAATACTATCGCAGACATTTTCAATAGATTTTTTTAAGGACTATAATTTTATAAAATATTACTTTTATATTATGTCTCTTAAGGTTGAGTCAGCGGTTTTGAAGCTACGATTTAACAACTTGTTTTATGGACACATAAAGATTTTTTTAAATACATAATATATATGAACGGAAATGGTAATTGTGGAATAATTTTACACTCACAGCAGGAAAGAAAGAAATTTAAAGAAATACGAAAAGCGAAACAGACATTAGCAAAAAGATAAGGCTTCAAATTGTATGCAAGCAAAGAGTGCAATAGATATACAAGACACTTTAAACGTAGCAATTCTACTAAGCAGCTACGTCACGCATAGCAAAAAAACTCGGAACAGCTTTACAATTTACATGCGCTGCGTGCGGATTATTCTAATTATTTTATTTTAAGCAATTTTGTAAATAGTTTATATAATGTAAGAATATGATATTAGTTTATATGTATTTGTGTATTATTATAAATTAATTTTATATTCTAAAAGAGAATATAAAATATTCACTACAAAAAGATGTACTTTGTATAGTTTTGGCAATAAGAACCATAAGAAAATTAGTTTCAACAAATGAATACTAGGATCTGCCACATGCTGTGCACGGCGGGTGGAACTGAGCGAAGCTATGTTGCACAATTAAAAAAAAGCTAAGATGTACTTAAAATAAAATGACTCTTTGAAACTGACATATATGTATATGTTCCACAGCTTAACTCTATGAGATACATTTGACAATTTACTCAAAAACTATAATTAACATTATCATTATCGCTAGGATCTCCGTGTCGTCCACAACGTTCCTGCGAAATTTCAGAGCTGTAGGTTTAACAGTCTAGGAACAGCAGAATTACAACGAAACACAATTTTGATCAGTAAGAGCTTCGCTTCGCTCAGCCCAATTATGAATGTAGCGCAGCGACGCAGCATAACTGTAAACCAGCATTTATTATTTTCTTTTCCTCTCTCTGGTAAAATAATACATAAAGCGCAGCGTTGAGTTCTGCCAGTCAACACACAGTGTTTCGAAAATTGTGCAGAATATGGATGTCTTAGCTCTAGTTCTAGTGCTATGTGCGGAATACAGCGTGAAGCTCAAAAAATTATTTGGGTAAAACATTTTTCTTTATCATTCTGAGGTTAAACGTGGCTATTTTGTATGATAAGTCAAGAAAAGTGAAGAATTTATCGATAATATTCATGTATGGTGCGATTTATTTACATTTTCAATTAAACGATAATGGCATAATTAATCTAGTAATAATATTAATTGAAGTAAGATAATCAATTTTTAAATGCCGATAAACTTTACTTTCTTTTGTTTAAAAACAGAAGTTTTCCGTATTGTTTTTCATCATATTTTGTTTGTGTTATAATTTATATTTAAAATCTTCTTTCATATATAATATAACATTTTATTCTTGAAATATTTTGATTTTGTAAGTTTGTTGAAAAAATATTAAATACAGAATATAATTGATCTATCTTTAAAGCAAGCAAGCGTAGCGTTGAGTTCAACCACTCAACGTACAATGTTTAGAATTTGGTTAAAAAGCGGGAAAAAGAGTGACCTAGCTTTATGTTCTAAGAACTATAAGCTACCATGCTATAAGAAACTTGAACCTACTTTTATTATTTTCTTCGTAATTCGAAATTATTATCACATAAAAATATATCTAAAAACGTGATGAAATCAAAATAACGAAAGTAAATCTGTTCAACTAAATTAGTTTGTGTTTCTTCTTTGCTTTAACTTAGACTGAACACTTAAGAAGTTCTTTAATGATCTTAATTTTAATGATAAAAGTAAGTGTAAAAATTATATTGTTTTCATTTTAAAATCTAATATCCTGTCTATCTGTGACGCAGTCACAGTTAGTCAGAGTATATTGTTCTACATAAATATTGTTCCTTAAAAAATTTATAAAAAATCTACGATGATATACACCATTTTAATATATTTAATTTTAGTTTTAATTTATCGGGTTATTGTTAATGAATTTTCTATAATTTGGTATTCTTCCTGACCAAAATAAATAAAAAAGTCAGTCTTTAGAATTTCATCTAGATTGAAATTATATTATAATTTATATCATTATCTATATTTATAATAAAATTGTAGCGGATCGGTGCCTCTAATTCGATGATATATCAGAAAAAATGTTATTGCATACCTTTATTAATGTAGTAAAACCCAAAACAATGACTTTTAATTTTTTTTGTCTATATGTCCGTTTGTCTGTGCGTATGTTATTGATAATCTTAGAATTGGCGTTACCGATTTAAATGCGGTTTTCACTATTGAATTTTGGCAAGCATCCGTTAGCATATAAAGTTATTTATTATTTATTTTATTACAATCAGTTCATAAATAAAAAGTTATGTCAATTTAAAGTACTCAGGTCACCAAATTTGCCAATTCCTATAACAGTTATTTTATACAACTGTTTTACTGAATTGGCTGGTTTTGTTGTTTGATATTGTTTGTAAATTATTATTTGTGTGACGGTAGAAAAAAATCGATATTATATAATTATAATATAGACTGAGAGATTTAGGATTGACACTCTCTCAAGCAGCCACGTAGTGCTTGAAATTTCTCAATGGGACATAGAGATTTGTGGAACTACATCTATGTTTGAACCCTAAATTTTTGCGGAATCGGTATGTATGTGGAAAAACTACGTTTGCAGTGTGTGTACAATTCTCAAAACATGTACACTACGATTTTTTATTAAATACAATAATTAAAATAAATATAACGAAACTAAAATAATTAATTCCATACATGTTTATCCTCTAAATATTCTTGAACAGTGTAATAAGCTTTACTTGTTAGTATTTTTTTCGAAAGCTACTTTAAATTGTGGTAGTGGCAAACTTAGAATACATAATAAATGAAAAGATCCGAAAAGTGAACATTTATTAGTTATTTATTTGTTCATTTCATACAAAATAAGTGTATACGCCTGCAAACTTAAGTTTGTTAACTTTATATGCCGCATCATCAAAACCTATAAGGTATTTCCTAGTCACAATCCTGAAATTGGTACAGAACACTCTGTGGGCTAGTCCGGCTCACCCTTGGTCGATTTTTTATTAAATACACTTAAATAAACATTTGTATATTTCAAGCTAGCGTAAACGCACATAGGCCGTTACTAATAAATTATTTCGATGACGTCCCTGATCCAAAATGACCTAGCTTCCGAGCTTCGCGGTACGGGGGCTTGGTTGAGGAATGACAGACAGACAAGGTTGACGGTTTTGTAAATTTTCATGCATTTTCGGTCTTTTGTTAATTTGTATGTAGTTATTTATTTTTTATTAATAATTCATATTTTTGTTATTTTTTTCTTGTTTTGGTTGAGTTTTGTTTCATTCTGGTATCATATTGTATTTATTTATAGTTTACAATTTTTTCTAATATAAAATATGTCCATAAGAGCAATATAGTGTACATATTATTCTTTTTCGGCTTATTTTGATTATTTAGGCTTATATATTCTTACTAGGATTATTAAAAACTGAAAATAATTTCATAAATATTCGTATAGTTCAGGCGGGCGAAGCCGCGTGGGTCCGCTAGTATTATTAATTATAAAGTACTAAAATATACTAGGCCTAACTAAGGCTGTCGAAGCTTAGTGGAACAGTGTCAGCTTTTAACGTCGATGGCCGTAGGTTGGATCCAACGTAGTAATGTAAGCGGAATCACGAAGCTGAAAATAAACAAAAATATATATACAATAATATTTTTTCTACAATTTTAGGTGTAACCTATCGCAACTTCATTGAGAGTTTATCTTATCAATGGCCAAATTAAAGCAATCATAGAAAATGAATCGATCCAATGATTACTTTAATGTCGCATGTTTATAGCACTTACTCACTTTACTTTATCTATTAGATCGACAGATATTAGACGAGTACATAAATATAGATTTTTAACATAATCGACAGATTTATTACTCAGTTAGAGGTAGACGATTGGCTGAAATGTATAAATTCCTTTTTGTAATCGCGGCAGCAGTTTTTGGTAAGGTTCTAAAAATATTAATTAATATTTCAACTATGTGTTTACTTCAATTTTTTATTATTATTTTCATTAACATTTGTTCAAGTGCTATGACAAAGGAGATTATTTAGTTTCACCACTTGACATTTAACTTCTGAAAGTGGAGAACGAAATGTCTTATCACTGTCTGTACCCTGCCATATGCGGGATAAAATGTGAAGCTGAAAAAAACTTTTAACATGATTTTATAGCACGCTTTTGCCTTTTTATATTATAGACCTATTTTTATAAACGAATGAATGAATAAAATGAATGCTTCCAGTATTCGGCAGAAAGTGGGGAATGAAGGTGTCTTAATGAGAACGGAGTGTCTTAGCACTAGTTTGCCCAGGTTCTCTCTGTCTACTCTGCTATATACGGGATACAGCGTAAAAAATATATACCTTCAAAGTATAAAAGTGCAGGGCTCGAATCTCAAGTTGTGGACATTTTAGATTAGATTTATTTAATAGCTCTTCTTCTGAAAGAACATAATAATAATGAAATTAATATTTAAACTATTAACAAATATGAATTTTACAAGAATATTTGCGTGGCATAAAAATTATTTGACGCTACGTTTATGAGTTGGATCAGCACTAATAGGATCGATTGAAAATTAAAACGAAACATTGAGTTCCGATACTCAATTCACAATGTATCAAGTTCGGTGGAAAATGAAAAAAGAAATGTATTAACTCCAGGTTCTCTTTGTCAACTCTGCTACGTGAAAAAAGCATAAAGTAGAAATTACTGTGTTACTTGAAGATGTACATATCATTTTTTTACATTTGGAGTGTTGGTATGGTTTTTTAAGAACAATATAATAAATTTTGCCTAACATATTATTTCAAGAGGCCAGTCATGGCGCAGAGGCACAAAGTGTGACTGTAAAACCTACTGGTTGTGGGGTAGGTTCCCTCTGCGTACCCTGCTGTGTGCGGTATACAGCGTGAACCTGATTTATTTTATTTGTTTTATATTGTTTTAATTAATAATAACATTGCAGCTTGCCATGCAGCTTCACCAATCGCCAGACAAGGCAGCTTTAACAAATACTTCATCTACACTGTGTAAGTTTTAGTTTTAATAATTATGTTTATATTTTTATTCCCATAAAAATCTATCCATTTAAAGATTTTTTACTTAAAATTCGTACTTTTTCGCACCAAATTCACTATCATAAATTAATCATCTGACACTCCAAACTTTCCGTTTTAACCTCTATCCTCCGACATATCCATATATTTTAACCCATATATTTGAAAAAGTGCGAATTTGAATTCGTACTTTTTCAATTCCAATTCTTCTTGAAAGTCACAAGTTTTACAGTATATTATTTAAAAGAAATGGTGACATTATATATATCAGATATATGTATATTTTTTCCTGTAAAATCAGAGATTCTATAAAGAATTCTTGATTACAAAGTTTTTTACAGTAAACAAAATGGATAATTCGTGTTTAAGAGTATTTAGTCCATTTCAGCCAATTAAGAGGAGACATTTAAAGACAAGAATTTCCTAATGATTTCAAATTCAACATATTTAGTATAGAATATTTTTTTAAAACACTTTTTGAAAGATAATTTCTTTAATTTTTTTAGTATTACACGATACTACGAACACAACAAGGTAGGCAGAGGGAACCTTGTGTTGAGACACTCTTTTCCTTATTTTGTTCCGAATTCTGAAGACAATGCTTGTTGAGTGGCGGAACTTAACGCCGCGTTTTTCGTCGACACCACAGCCAAGAAAAAACAAATATTAAATATTTCATTTCCTCGAATTGAAATCGATCCCACAATCCATCGCGTCCACAGTCCCACTTTGTGCTTCTGCGCCATAACTGACCTCACTTGTTCAATTTAAGTTATTGAAGTAAAGACAAAATATGAATTTGAAATGCAAAAGTACTAATTTGAAGTAAAAAAAAAACGGTTCAGTGCGAGTCGGACTTGCCCACCAAGGCTTCCAGCAGGGGGCAGGGGCACAAGCGTGTGACTATAAACGCGACAGGAAATTAAATATTTAATATTTTAATCTCTTTTCTCTGGTATCGAGGCAAAGCGAGGCGTTGAGTTCCCCCACCAACACTCAATGCCTCCAGGATTCGGCGGAAAGTGTCTTAGGAGTGTTTTGAATCTAGGCTCCTTACTCTAGCTCTACGTACCCTGCTAAATGCGTGTGAAGAAAAAAAACTAAATAAATTATGAGTATAAGGTTAATTTTGAAATGTGTAATACCGAATTTGGTAAGTAAAACTATGTATTTGGAGTAAAAAACCTATATATCTACTTAAGCAGAAATATATAGCAATAAAAGTTAACTAATATAAACTACTTAAAATAAACTCTTTTCGTGTTTAAACCCGAAAATATATTTGTTGTAGTATAAAGAAATTCATGTTAAATTTAATAACTAAATCAAAAGATTAGATCTTGCTTGAAGTATCAAAAAACCCTTTGTAGATGACCTATTTTTGCTTATCTTGAGCTTGACATGAATAATATGATGAAATTGACTTAGATTACCGATTAGGAATAATGTCAATAATGTATTCAAGTTGTAAATATATATTTGGAAATCTGTTCTCTATTACAGAAATAACACAAGATCTCCAATTGAATTAGACGTTGCGAATATAACCTCAGCAACAGAACACCTTCTCGCTACCAGAAACACTACGATCATAGTTCATGGGCATGAGGGATCTGCCGTTTCTTCTTTAAATCCAACAGTCAAAGATGGTGTGTTAAAAATATTGGTTTTTATACAAATCTTTCATTTATTCAAAATATGATCCTAGGCTAGTCGTAGCGCAGAGGCACAAGCGTGTGACTGTAAATGTGACAGATTGTGAGTTCGATTCCCACTCGAGGAAATGAAATATTAAATATTTTCATTTCTTCGCTCTGGTCGAGACAAAGTATGGCGTTGAGATCCGCGATTCAACATGCTATGCCTCTAGAACAGTGGAAATTGGGAAAAGGAGTGCCTCAGCCTACTTATACTACTACTTAGACTCCCTCTACCTCCTCTGCTACATGCGAGATACATCGTTAAACAGAAAAAAGATATAAATATATTAAATAACTCTCACCTAATATTTTTTAAAACTTGAAATGATTTACGTTTCAGTTTGTCATACATTGCTTTTCCATTTATTACAAAATATTTAAAATCTATTCGTATAAAAATTTTAAGGATTTTTTATTAAAAACTTTAAACCGTCTGTTTGTTCAAAGACTTGTAAAACTTCATACGCAAAACGTCTCATAAAAGTTGCAACAATGTTGCTTGAGCTGCATTAGATTTTACCTCGATAAAATCCTATCATATTCTATATATACAAATATTATTTACTCAAGTAACTAATTTTTATAAGAATGCTACTTATTTTTAGAATAGCATAATATGTTTTTTTATAGAAATACTAGTACATGTTGTATTAATATAAAACTTTTCCATATTTATTTAAAATAATATAATTTTTTACAAAAAAAATCAGAACCTAACCAAACTCATCAAGCTACCTTTGAAGTGTATCCTTTCCAATAAAAAAAGAATCGGTTCACCCAGTCAAAAGTTTTGATACCTCAGAATTAAACAAAACAAACATAAAAAATATAATCAAATTGATAACACCCTAATTTACAGAAGTCGGTTAAAAAGAGAAAAGAGATAGATATTTTTATGTTCTTCGTTTACAGCGTTCCTCGCCTCTGAAGACATTAATGTCATAGTAGTGGACTGGTCGGTGTACGCGTCGCTCAGTTATAGCAACGCAGTTAATGCGGTGCCAAGTGTTGGCAGTTACATAGCAAGTACGATCCAACTACTGGTGAATGCGAGTGTCGTGTCACTTGATAAGTTACACTTGGTTGGTTTTAACCTCGGCGCCCACGTCGTCGGCTACGCTGGGAGATCACTCAACGGAAATGTAGCTAGGATTACAGGTGTGTTAAGGAATTAAGTAATTATAAATACGAATAATTGAATACTATATTTTTTTGCTTAATATTCTTTAATGAATTATGTTTAAAAACTAGGTCTGGATCCCGCTGGCAGCCAATGGGGTCCAAACTCTCTACGCTTAAGACAGAGCGACGCTCTTTACGTCGAAGTTATACACACTAACGGAGTTGATCTGTTGGGCTATGGAATCGGTGATGCTATCGGTGATGTCGATATTTACGCTAACGGCGGTGGCGGACAGCCCGGCTGCCTCCTCAATAACCTCTGCAGTCATAACCGTGCCTGGGAACTGTTTGCTGCTTCACTGGAATATAAGCATTTGATCGCCAATCAATGCGGAAGCTGGCTTCAGGTCACCTTAAATACTTGCCGCGGCAGAACTCTTGCTATTGGAAATAACGATTCATTTAAGCTAGGGTAAAGTACTCCTTATGAACTTTTCTTAAAGTTACCTTTAAAGTTAATATTTTTTTACAGTGGAAGGAAAGTCTAAACATTTGCTCATTTAAATGACATGTATATATGTTAATTCTGTTTTCTTTATGGTTTTTAAAGTATTTTAATATTTTGCTTACAGAAGTGGCATGTACCGTGTCAACACCCGGAGGACCTATCCTTACTAAGAATGATTTTATTGATATTTAAATATTTAATGTAAAAAAAACTGTCAAGTTTTGTCCACTGATAAATATATGTAATATTTTTTTTATTATACATTTTTATTTATTTGGTGAATTTCATTGTATTTAATAAAAAGACATCTTTAGAAAAAAGCATAATATAACGCAACAAAATAAATAGTATAATCAATTGTCAAGGTTAATTATACGACATAATATACTTTGTAGAGTATATTTATTTGTAGGCATAGCTAACTTTTATTGCTTCCATTGGGTGTATCGATTTTTTAATCGTTATAAAGTCACCCTTGTCTGTACTTTTATAATATAGATTACTATATACATTACTGTGTCTAAAGAGATTAGCTCGTCTTCTTATCACAATAAGGGAATTCCCAATGAGGCTTCTTAATACCTGAGAACAGTTTATATGAGCTACATTCTTCATTTAAAATAAGAAAAAAAATTACAGAGGTCGAGAGTCGAGGTTAAGCGCGGCGTTGAGTTCTGCCACTCAACACGCAATGCCTCCAGAATTCGGCAGAAAGTGGGGAACGGAGTGTCTTAACACTAGGTTCCCTCTGCCTACCCTGCTGTGTGCGGGATACAGCGTGAAGCTAATTTAATTTAATTTTTAAAAAAATTACAGACCTGCTGTTTCGCAGTAGCGTCGTTGAACACAATATTTGTAGTTTGTGTATTATAATACTTCCATCATACATCATTAAACTTTTGTAATAGGCAAAAACATATGTAAATGTTACCTACATTTATATTTTTTTTTGCTCTTTACAAAATATTAGCTAATATCATAACGATATAATAACCATAGATTAAATTACTGTAACATAATTAATATAAACAAGTTCTTTTTTGTACCACGATTAAAATTATTCATGTAATTAAAAAAAAAGGTTTAACAGTTTATAAATTAGCAATAACAGCAACTTATAAAAGAAAATTTAGTTCAGTTTTTTTAAATTAAATTAGCTTCACGCTGTATCCCGCACACAGCAGGGTAGGCAGAGGGAACCTAATGTTAAGACACTCCGTTCCCCACTTTCTGCCGAATTCTGGAGGCATTGCGTGTTGAGTGGCAGAACTCAACGCCGCGCTTAACCTCGACACCAGAGCGAAGAAATGGAAATATAAATTTAAGTAAATATTTCATCTCCTCGAGTGGGGATCGAACCCACAACCGGTCGGTTTTGCAGTCACACCTCGTGCCGCTGCGCCACGACCGGCCTCGTTCAGTTTTTTGATATACATTAATAATATTTAAAGTACATAACATAATATTTCATAACATAATATTTATTATCAAAATGATTTATTACAACATAATATAATTTATAATTTAAAAGAAATAATAAAAATAAAATATATATAAAATAAAAATATTTATTATATATTTGGGGCCAGTTGTGGCGCAGGTGCAAAAAATGTGACTGTAAAATTAACTGGTATTGGGATCGATACCCACTCGAGGCAATGAAATATTTATAAAATAAATAAATTTACATTTCCATTTCTTCGCTCTGGAATGGCAAAGCGTGGCGTTGGGTTCCGCCACTCAACACGCAATGCCTCCATATTTCGAGGGGTAGTGGGGAACGGAGTGTTTTAACACTAAACTCCCTCTGCCGAAAGTAAAATGAAAAAAAGAGAGGGAAGATGGCGAGTGCGTCTGATGAAGGATGATTGTTCGAAAATGTTTAAAGAAGTAAATTATAATATATTAATTATAAATTAAAACTCATAAATAATACATTTTAGTTATATTTTATATTCAAAAGGCATTCGAAGCTGTAAGAAAAGTCATAAGTGTTTTTAATATTTAGGATTGTTCTCTTCTCTTTTATATGTAACGTTTTAATAACATATAATTTCAAATAGAATGCCTGCCGCCATTTTTGTTAGATGTGATGTGTGAAATAAAAGTTATGACGCAACCCCATCGATTTTGATTCTTTTTGACGAGTATTTTGATACTAAATGATATCTGATGATGAAGCTGGAAGGTGGCACTGGGAACTACGTAATAAGACAATGCAGCCCCATCGAGTTTGAGCGTTTGATTCGTCTTGACAAGTACTTTGATGTTATATGGTAACCAGGGTTTGATGATGGAGCTGGAAGGTGGCCATAGGAACCCCATAACTCCGGAATTTTCGCTCGTTTGATTCGATCGAAAATCTTTGAATTAAAAATACTAAAAAGTTAAAAATAAAATTAAAGAAAAAAATCCTTTTTTTACATTTATTTTTATTATTTGTTACTAAAATTAAATAAAAGTTTAAAATAAATTAACTCTAATAAGAAATATGACACTATATTATAAAAATATATTATATTTCATCTATATTAACGTCTGTAAACAATTAAGAAGCTAATTTTATTTTAAGCGAAATAACGACAACAGACAGTGTTAAGTTTTGACTAGTCAAAACATTACGTTAGCCGTTTAACATTACAAGTTTTTTTATAAAAATAATATTATAAGTTAGCCATAAAAATTAATAAAGATTATGTTAATTTTTCTTAATTATCGTTATTAAGATATTAATATAATCTCTCTTATTTTTTGTGGTTAACTTATAATACCTTTTTATACTGCTTTACAATTGTTGTCTTTTTTCTGTACATGTTTCAAATAAAGAACTAACTAAATAGCTTCACGCTTTAACCCTAGCGGGGTAGTCAGAGAGAACGGAGCGCCAAACGCTACGGTGATTCAAAAAATAAAAAAATAATATTATATTTTAAATTACATTTCTTGTATGTCTCTATTTTAGATTAACATTTACAGCTTCAGTTGAACGAACTGTAACTCGACATTATAATTATATTATGTCGAAAAGTGTTTTGTTAAGGTATTAAAAAAACCATATGATTAATTTAATTGAATAAAATATAAAGTTAATAAGTAAAATATTTGTATTTATTTTATAAGAAAGAAAATTATAAAATATATTTAGTAATAATTAATTATTAGTAATAATTAATTAATTAGAGGCCTGTCGTGGCGCAGTGGCACAAAGTGTACTATGAAACCGACAGGATGTGGGTTCTATCCCCACTCGAGGAGATGAAATATTTACTTAAATTTATATTTCCATTTCTTCGCTCTGGTGTTAAGGACAAGCGCGGCGTTGAGTTCTGCCACTCAACACGCAATGCCTCCAGAATTCAGCAGAAAGTGAGGAACGGGGTGTCTTATGACACTAGGTCCCTCTGCCTACCTTGCTGTGTGCGGGATACAGCGTGAAGCTGATTTATTTAATTTTTAATTAATTATTTCCAACAAAAATATAGGAGCAAATTCAATTCTAAGTAAAATTGCTAGGTCCAAGAAAAATAAAGTAATCATTGGTTTAAGGCGTCGTTTTACTTACCATAATTTAAACTTCAACAAAGGCACTGACGCTGTAGAAGTTCGCCCTCTACACTAACTTTTTTATCTTTGCAAGACACCATCATGGCGTTTTTAGTAGTTATTAACTATCTTAATGTTTCCTAGCGTTCGATAGAATGTCTTTCACGTCTAGAATTTTAATTATATATGTATGTAGTGTAATTTATGCAACCGAGGCTATTTTATTCATACTTATATTACATATATCGAAGCCAGTCGTGACGCAGAAGCACAAGCGTGGGAATGTAAACGCGTCAGATTGTGGGTTCGGTTCCCAGTCAAAGAAATTAAATATTTAATATTATCATTTTCTTGCTCTGGTAACTAGGCAAGGCGTTGAATCCGCGTTGAGGCGTTGAAAATGCGGCCTCCAGAATTCATCGGAAAGTGTGGAAATGTGCAGGGTTACAGCGTAAAGTTATATTTTATACATGTATGTATATTGTATATGCACCTACACGTCGGAATATAGGTTTTATAATATTATAACATAGTTATATTTAAGTTGGTTAAGTTAGCAAGTTAGTCTACTTATATGTATTTGTATGCATAGGCATCAATTATACGCAAACAATACACTATTCCGGCTTACATTCCGATTCCATATATAAAATGAAGAGTATCTGAAATTTTACACTTTGTTAAATTTTTATTTCAAAGTGACGATCGTTTTATACAGTGCATATAATAATAGAATTTTGCTTTATTTTATAGATATTACACTATTAGCTGCAAATTCGTTTGTTGCTATGTAAAGTTTTTAATTCATCCATTTAAATCAAAAACTAGTAGGAACACAAAACGACAACTAATCTATTATAGCCACAAGTCTTTTGTGAATGTGTGTGTAAAAATATATTTTTTTTTAAATTTACGCTATTTCACACTAGTGGCTTACACGCGGCTTCGCCCGCATACACAACCTATAATTATTTTATTATGCTGCATTCGTCATAAGATTGATATTATATCATTTATACCTTCAACAATTTTTCATAATTTTAGTAAGTGCTTGCAGCACTATGTCGCTGTTGGCGTGGACGAAATCAGCATCAAGGACGTCCCTAGCGAGATTTGACCGACCTATGCTTGCGGCCGTAAACAGAGCGTTGAATTATTTTAATTTTAATTTTCTCGAAAAGTACACGCGCCCAATTTTTGCTATAAAACCGAAGATCTTCATTAAACTTGACAGTGGAATAACTTTCGCTCATAAGTTTCAATAACTTCATCAAATAAAAATGTTAAAATATTTTATCATCATCAATATTTATCACCTTGCAATTTTGAATAATTTTTGTCACAAAATGTCTTATTGTGATTTATTTATAAGAGGTAGATATAGGGTCTCGCGGACTAACAAAAAGTAAAACCGACTACGAGATCTAGAGATCGTAGCGTTTAAACAAACAAACAACGAACGAACCAAATCTTCCGATTTATTATATTCGTATAGATGCAACAGAGAGAGCCTACTGTTAAGGCACTCCTCTCCTCACTTTCCACCGAATTCTGGAGGTACTGAATGCTGAGTGGCGGCACTTAACGCAGAGCCTTACCTCGATATCAGAGCGAAGAAATGATAATATTAAAGATTTCATATCTTCGAGTGGGAGTCGAACCCACAGCTTGTCGCATTTACAATCACACGCTAATACACACGTGACTGGCCGTTAAAATAAAATATTTCGAGCAAAACTAAGCATCATGGTATTCTTACAACACTACAGATCTGCCATGATTAAACGAAATCACTTATTATGAAAACCGGTACATCTTACGTTTCGTCTTTTAAACATATTTTCATTTCAGTAATTTTATATTTTAGTTGTGGCGCATGGGGCATAAAGTGTGACTGTAAAATCGACTGGTTGTGGTTTGATCCCCACTCGAGGAAATGAAATATTTATTTACATTTATATTTTCATATCTTCGCTCTGGTGTCGAAGCAAAGCGCGGCGTTGAGTTCCGCCACTCCTCGCCTCTAGAACCCGGCGGAAATTAGGGAACGGGGTGTCTTAAAACAGTGTGAAGCTTATTTAATTTATTTTATTTTATGTTTTAATTTTGATAGTTCAGAGTATATTCAGGATGGAAGTGTCAGCGCTCATTTTACGGGAACAGCATATAGGATAAAATATTTTAAGCCCATACCAAAGAAATTAATTAACAGTTTGTTTATCCTTACCTGTATGTAAATAAAGTAAATGCGGAACTACGCATAGATATCAATAACGTAACAAAAAAACAAAAACAAAAATACTACTAAAGGTTAATCAACATTGAACTTTGGTGCCAATACTCGATTTCGGAATGAGGCCTATGCGGCGGTTTCCCTTTGACAGGTTTATATGTGCGTGCTTCATTCTTGATAAATGGTATTTTATATTAAGCAATAATTTTATTATTTATTTTGTTTAAAAAATCACTTTTTCGTTTTTGGGAAAAACAATTATTGTATTATTATTGTATTAGAGTAGTTAAAACTGTAGTTTTATTTAAAATGGTGCTGACACTGTTTATGATAATTCAAAATGTAATATAATTGAAACAGAACCAAATTATTTAGGTTTTCAAAGGTCGCACTTTCTCATTATTATAAAACAAGTTGTTCATGATGGAATATATCAATCTATTGGCAAATGCATAATAAAAAAGTTTTATAGATGGTATGCGGGCGAAGTCACGACTAGGCCGCTAGTTATTGATATAGAGATAAAAGCAGAAATAATTAAGTATTTTTTGTAGATATATTATTTGATGCTAATTCTTATTATTCTGCTGATTATTACAGTTACTTTTTTAATATGATAAAATCATCAAGGTGAGCTCTGCCTGACCTGCGACATGCACGATACAACTTTACTTTCAATATTGTCGAACGTTCTAGCTTAATTAAGATGCAAAAAAGCGAAATTTTCGAAAAAGCGCGGCGTTGGGTTCCAAGGCTTAAGGCATAATATTTTAAAATTATGCAAATAGTGAACCAATTATTCTCAACAATCAATCTTTACATTAGTTTATCTCTGCTACCCTACTATATAGAGAAACGCGCAAAATAAATAATAATAATCATCAAAAAAGTATGTACATTATGACTGTTATTGTAACATTTCGAAAACAAAGCAAGGTTGTGAGTTCCATAACTCAAAATATAATATCTCAAAATTTTGCAAATAATGAAGAACAGAGTGACGCATCAACTAAAAAAATATATAAAATTTTAATATTTATTAATGATTTATTTTGCAAATGTCATTGATACTAATGTTTTTTGTAAGTAATTGGAGTTTGAATACTTAGGCTTCTGTACATTCACTGAGTTAGTGATTTTCAACACCAACAACTTACAAAGAAGTTTATAAATATCGTACACGGACTTGTTACGTCAGTACGTCTTCAGCTGTGACTTCTTTTAGACGTAATTTATAAAAAAAATATAATAATGAAATTACAAACGTTGCAAGCTACAGACACGCAACTTAAATTTCGACTATCAGTCTATTTGTTTAAACTTGTGCATTTGGCGGTAATGGCGCCACGATTGTTGACTAAAAATTTTGAAGATTCAGATGATATAAATTTGCAACAGTACAAAGATTTAAAATGGAAATTGATAACATCTTGGTTTAATGTAAGTAATAAATAATCTTTTAATTATAATAATATATCAGTTATATAGATACATATATAGAGTTTATTGCACAATTATTAGTTCATGATATACCTATGTACACATTTTTCTTTCGTGGCTTTTAAATTCGTTCGTTTAAATTAAATACAGAAATAAACACTTGACATTTTTTAAGCAAAATATGGCAAAAATTACAAGTATGAATTGTTGATGAAGTTTTTCAATAATATTGCCAAGAGTTCATATAAATGCAATAGATTAAAAAAGTAAATATCAGCACTTCTTTAAGTCTTTAAATGCATTTTTCCATAATTCTGGTAATAAAACGATTTAAGTAAGATAATAATAATAATTAAATAATAAAAATTAAATAAAACTTTATACGAGTGCAGAAGTTATATTAAATCATCATGTAATAAGAAAAATAATATAAAAAAACAGTCAAGTGCGAATCTCACTCATGCACGAAGGATATGGCTGTACCAATTTCATGATTGTACTCGTAGGTCAACGGGCGGTGCAATATATAAATTTCACAAACTTATGGTTGCGGGCGTATGCATTGATTTTATATGAAATAAACTTCAAATATATTCTTGCAATCATTTATTATTGTTTATAGGCCATTTTACGTACCACGTACGTCTTATCGTCGTTAACCACGACATTATTTTTGTTCCAACAAAATTCGTTTGAAGTTTTCATTGAATTCTATAGTCCCGATTGTTTTTATAATTTTCTCCTCCATGGTTCAAATATGAGAGAAACACTCATTACTTTAGAAGCGAATATCTCACAAAGTATTGGCATAATCAAAAACTTTCTTACAAAACTCCATATCATTTAGAGAGACCTATCTAATGACACTCCGGCATGTTCTCTCGATTTTTTTTAATATTTCAATTACAAGTATGTAATGTACCTTTAATAATTTTATTTTTCAACATCAATATAAATACTACATAATTTTATAGCGATTCATAAAATACACCTTTGAGTTTCGCTTTTAAGGTAAAAACACCCTTCGATTTTATGAAATTTCAAGATATATTATTCATTATAAATCAGCTTCACGCTGTATCCCGCACACACCAGGGTAGGCAAAGGGAAAAAGTGTTAAGACACCGTCCTTTCTCCAATTTCCGCCGAGTTCTGGAGACATTGCGTGATGAGTGGCGGAGCTCAAAGCCGTGCTTTGTTTCGACACCAGAACAAGGAAATGAAAATATAAATTTAAATAAATATTTCATTTCCTCGATTGGGGATCGAACTCACAAACAGTCGATTTTACAGTCACACGTTGTGCCCCTGCGCCACGACTGGCCTCAGATTTATGTTAATTTAATTTGACTTAATTTATACATTATAAAATATAAAAAAAAACATAAACTTAACTCCGACAATTATAAAGCCAGAAATTAACTATAGGAAATCATAAATATGTAAATATTTTATTTGATAGTGCTTTTTAAGCGGTATCAATATATAATAAAAAACTATCTTGTTACAAAGTGATTGACTGACAGATAGCACACAAAAAAATCCGAAACAAAAAAACCTGATATTTGGAAGGGATATTTGGAAGGGATCTTTAGTAGCAAAGGGGATCATAAACGGAAGATTTCTCTAAGTTCTTACTTAAACGGGAGTAAATGAAATTTAACATTTTATAGTCCACGCTGACAAAATTACGGGCTATAATAGCTCGTTTAATAAAAATATTTATCTATTTGCAACTCATTATAAATCTTACAGTTCTCATATTTCCAGTTATTCTGCTTAAGCAAACAAAATCACGGTCGCGTCAAGAAACAAGTTAAACTTTATTTATATTACCATATTAACTAATAAAACATTCAACACATTGTACACTAAAACACCGTATTAATAAAATATAAGTATCCGTTATATTAGAATTGCGGCGTTGAGTTCCACCACTTAATACAAAATGTATCGAATATAAATGTGAACATGCGCACAAATGTGCGACTTTAAGCGTGTCGGTTATGGGTTCGATTCCCACTCTGGAGTATCGAGTCAAAACGTGGTGTTTAGTTCTACTACTCAACACCAAATGCCTCCAGAATTCAGCGAAATGGATTGTTTTGATACTAGATTCTCTCTCTTTTTTGCCTACTCTATATGGGGGTTATAAAGTTGAAAAAGAAAATCGAAACAATAATATAAGTATCACTGCGTCCTCTATTTTCTCCGTTTAAAAACGATTGCTTATCTCTAATCTATCCATATATAACAAAACAAAAGTGAAGTTTAGATGAACCATTAAACACTTACAAATTGTTGCTTAAAAATAGAGAGGTAGTTAAACAAAGGCCAATGTTGATTCGTTCTGCTCCTTTAACGCAGTATGCATTAAAAACTGTATAAAAGAGTTTCAAATACATTATTTTTGGCTTACAATATAAGCCTTTTAAATCCGTTTTATTGTATATAAAAAAAAAAACCGAACGAACGAACGAAAATTCGTTATATAGATACATTTTTGTATCTTTTGAAAGTGTAAAAAAAAGTAAATTAACCTTTTTTTTTCATATAGTAGTAAATACAAAACAATTTTGGATTGTTACATCCTTCTGGTAACATATATATATATATACTCATACGTTTTTTGTCTCTCGCATTAATTTGCTTAACAATTTTTTCAGTCTAAGCCGACACCATACAAGTAATGGACTTCTATTAAGCATTATTTTGTGTTTTTCTTTAGTCAAAGTATTGTGTAATGTTCATGATATATTTAAAATAAATCACTAAGCAATTGTAAAGGCCAGTCGTGGCGCAGGTGCACAAAGTGTGACTGTAAAACCGACTGGTTGTGGGTTCGATCCCCACTCGAGGAGATGAAATATTTATTTAAATTTATATTTCCATCTCTTCGCTCTGGTGTTGAGGCAAAGCGCGGCGTTGAAAAACCCCGACTGCATAAAACTAAAAAGAAAATAAACAAGCCCAATAGTTTATTAGAATTAACAGTCGGAACCTACAAGTAATTCTTCAAGTAATAAAATCTTTACCAGGAACCCCGCATAATTTAAAGAAGTTCCGACTGTTAATTCTAATAAACTATTAGGCTTGTTTATTTTCTTTTTAGTTTTATGCAGTCGGCGTTTTTGTTTTTATAAATGATTTTTTATTTTTCACTTTTTTTAGAATTCATTATAGTAATGATAATCATGATATACTTTTTCGAAATACTCGTGTTAAGCTCTTGAATTTAATACCCATTGTATTTGTGGTATTCGAAACGAAAATATTTTTTTTCACTAAGTCCAATGGTGTCCCACAGCCGCCAAAATTGATTTTTTTTAACGTCACCTATTTAAGAACACTTAGCCAGCTAATACGAATCTAACGATACCTCAATTATGTAAATCTGTTCAGCGTCACATACATACATACAAGATACGCGCGAAAAACATAACCCTTCGTTAGCAGTCGGGAAAAAAATAGATAGTGCTATACGAAGTAATATGCAGTCGCCGAGTTTATGTAATTATTTATGAAAGTTCACAACTCTTATAAATAAATCATATTAGGCATTTTGCGACAGAAAAATTATTGATAACTGCAAGGTTTCGTTGCATTGATCGTTTCTTATTATTAAAATTGAAATGTTTTTGTCTCTATCTGTCTGTTTTTCAGTGCTCGGTAGCGGGAGTTATGGAGCAACACATTGGCTACTTTTTATCCCGGTATTTAAACGATATACTGATTTACCCGGGAAACATTTTTACACGTTTTCCATGGACGCGTATGTACGCGATGGATAGGTACTATATGAAATAACTAAACTCTTTTCCACATTAAATACAATAATTTTTGCGAGCAATATCAAATAAAATCCCAAAAAAAAATTACAATTTATTAAGTATATAACAACGGTATAGATAACCGAACTGTTACATCCATGTAGTAACCAACCATTCGTTCCTCAATACTTAAATATTATGCCAAAGCCGCGCAGGGCCGAAACTTATACCACAACAAGAAATTTAAAACAATCTAATCTGCCACTTAAGTAAGCGAAGAATAATATAAATTAATAACAAACAGCTCTATAAATAACCACATCAAAATTAACAGTTGATCCAAAATGTATGGAAATTTACAAAACTTTAAGCCGTCAACGTCGTCTGCCCGTTCGAGTTGGTCATACTTTGCGGCTCGTAGGTTAACTCGTTTTGTATCAGTGATATCTCCTTGATATAAATTAAAATATAATATCAATGTAGATAAAATGCTACAGGTGACTATTATATTTATTTTGATAAGTATGAATACCATAAATTGTAAAACCATAAATTGTTAAAAAATACAATAACAATAATCCGATAAATTTCAATTAAATATATTAAAATGGTTACCGTGGCTCAACTTTCAGAGATAAATAAATTCTATCATAATAGCAGACTTTTGGATAGATTTTTCAAAGGTCATATTTTTATAAAACATAGTTTTTATGTGTCTCTCAAAGTTCTAAGCAACGGTCGATTTGCGACGTTGACGTTGTTATTAACATAGCAGAATAAATTGCATGTCAAATTGAAAGGTATTTTAATATATTAGTATATATCGAGAATATTCCAAATATAAGAAAAAAAAGGAACCTACGTCCATCCCAAGACCGTCAAATATATCAATATGAACTTTTATTACAATCAAATCAGCGGTTTGGCCCTGATTGCGTCACAGACAGACAAAAAGACAGACAGAGTCACTTTCGAATTTATAATATAGGTATGGATACCGAATGTAATGCTACGAAGCATTATTAGAAGCATATTAAATAACACGCACAAACGTATTTGTTGAGTAAAATAACTAAACAAATGAATAGTAAGTACTTATAGCGATATTTTTTTTTTATATGCACGCATGTTATGTATTTAACTTTTCTTCTTTTTTTTGGTACTATACCTCAACAGACACTTTTTTTATCTATCTTATTATTATTATATTAATACAATATATAATTAATAATTACTTTATCATATATATCAATATTTTTTTAATATACACATTATAAAAGAACGTATTGTGCCCCCTTCATAATTCTTATTCAGAATCACGCTATCCAATGAAACTTCTTTTATAACGGACCATTAATATGGTAATATTAAAATTATTCAAAAATATCTGAGAGACGGCAGCGCATTTCCGTATTTTCCGAAGCAGTTTAATGTGATGCAATTATTTCAATAATTTTGTAAATATTAAGTCATATCTGCGGTATTATGTTTAATGAACGTTGTCCTACAGGATTTTTACGGTAAATATGTATAATATTCAATGTTTTATATGTAATAACGTTTGTTAATAGATTATATGTTGTTGGTAATATAACCACCTCATATTTCTTATATTATGGTCCCGAGAAGCATATAACATACAGATATATTTGTATGGTATTTGAACATTTTACTTGTTTGTCTAGACAAAAAATGTTGTCTCCAGCTTTGTTCCAGGATCCGGAAGTAACCGAGATGATAGAGACGATGTAGCTAGTTTCTTTAGATGGTACCAAAGAGAAGTGGTATCCAACAGTAGCTCAAATAATTGAAAAATCGTAGAACTCGTCTGAATGTGATGAAAATGACCGTCCTCGCCCAAGGACTCAGATACATTCTGAATGTGATGTGAGTTATTCTGGCGAGAGATTTGGACAAGAGTGGATTCAGCGTCAAATCTATAGCTTATGGATTAGCTGTGCACAGTTTTTCTTATTTCACGTTGTTTTTCCATACCTATATTTCGAGTGACACAATTACGCATAGATAACTTAAACACATAATATTACAAAAATACTACTAAAGATTAAACAACTTTGAACTTTGCCGCCAACTTTTAGGCTGTGTGATCCCAGCCTAGTATAGGGTCATCCTGGTATTTTTGGTGTCGTAAAAGGCGACTAAAAGACGTGTGGTAGAGTCACGTCGCCAGCAATGGCGACACGCATGGGCAGACTCGACCGGATCATTACCACTCCCAGCAAGCGGCCTTAAGTAGTGGCTTTAAGCCACTGCGTTTCGCATTAGTTATTGCCGGTACCCGGCGCCCAACCCCCATAACGCCCTGGAATATGATAGCGGCACTCAAAGAGAAACTACCTCATGAGGGTACACCTCCAGTGCTGGAGAATGCCTCCCTGAGTCTCCAAACTCAGGCCGTGCTGCGAATTCTGGGGAGGGAACAGTTCCGCGCTAAAGACAGCGCAAATGCGGCGTACGTTCCATGGCAACCCCTACCACGCTTAACGTGGACTTTTGCAATATCAGGGGTCTACATTCCAACCTAAATGCCGTCCACCACCATCTCGAGATGGCACGGCCGGCTTTGTCATTCCTGACGAAGAATCTCAAATCGCCCGACCGAGCGACACGGCTTATCTCCAATACCCCGGCTACAAAATAGAACATAACTTTATGCCTCATGCCCCAATTGCTGTCGTTACAAATTTCGTCTTGCCAATTTTGAAGGTCGAGACTTGTCTACTATCTGGCTCCGTGTTAATTCGGACGATCGTGCCCGAGTCTACGCATAGCTTTACAGCTCCCACAGTGACTTAATGAATTGTGAATTTATATAGATAATTAAATATATTTAATCATATATAACTTATTTTCATAATTCGGGGAAAGTGCAAGAACTATGTGGCTTTATGAGATGACGTCATCGGCGGAAAGGGCGTCCCCCGCAGAACTTGAGCCTAGGCTTGCAGTCGTAAACAGAGCGTTGAATTTTACATTTTCTCAAAATTGTTTGAAAAAATGTAAAATAAAAAAAAATCATTCATTTTGTTTTTAAATTTCTTTGATGATGAAATAACTTTCGCTCGTAAGTTTCAATATATATACCAAGTTCTAATAAAATTCAATGAAATATCTCCTTACCAATTTCAATTATTTTTTATTACTAAATGTCTTATTGTAAATTATTTATAAGAAATAAATACAGTGCCGCGGACTTTTTTTAAGATTCTGACGTACGTACTGACATATTAATGTTTAATTAATATTTAACTATATTTGCAGCGAACGCGGTTAAAGAAATTCGATGGCGTTCATTATTATAGTTATTTCGTTATTTAAAGCTAACTAGCTATATAATCCATAAACCTATAATTAACACTAGGTTCCCTCTGCCTACCATGCTGTGTGCGGGATACAGCGTGAAATTAATTCAAATATTGAAATTTAGGTTTTGGTAGTAATGTATTTTACTTTATAAATAACTAGTGGGCACGCTCAGCTTCGCCCGCTTATTTGCACCCTTAGGAGTGAATTCTAAAAAAACCACGAAACACGTGTTCAATGAAATATTTTTAACAGTATAAAAATCGGTATAAAATAACATAAATAAAACAGTATAAATATCAAATATAAACTTTCAATCCCTTATTTGAACCGTTAGGGGGTGAATCCTAAAAAACCACGAAATACGTGTTCAATGAAATATTTTTAAGAGTCTGAATTTCAAATTTTATAAAAATCGGTACAGATTACATTTTTTTTCCATACAAACTTTCAACCGCTATTTTATCCCTTTAGGGTTAAAATTTTTCAAATTCCCTTCTTAGTGGATGTCCAGAATATGAAAATAAACATCTGCCCAAATTTCACGTTTCTACCATCAGCGGTTACGGCTCTGCGTGCGTCTTACCTCAGTCAGTCAGCTCAAGTCCTTTTATATATATAGATTGTTAAGAACACATTTTTTTTTTCAATTTTCTATCGTGTCTATCATATCTGCTTACGTAACCTTGAATAAAATGAAAAGATTACTAAGAGTAAGATCAATAGATATCTTCAACTTCGAGTGTTAGTGACGGCATTGTGAATATGCCATATTAAAGGGTAAAGAATATATTTTTAATATCACTTTGTTAAATAAACACAAGTTGCAAAAAATGTTGTCAAAAAAAATGAAAGGCATTTTATCTTATTTATTAAACACACACACTCTCTCTCTAAAATGTTATATTTAAATAGTATGTTTGTAAAAGGTATTGATATTTTTTCTTTTATAGGCAGAGGGAACCTAGGAAGCTAGTGTTAAGACACTGTTTTCATGAAAATATTTTTGTTCCCTATTTTCCTCCAAATTCTGGTGCACTGTGTGATGAGTAACGGAAGTCAACGCCTTGCTTTGCCTCGTTAGAGCAAACACACAATACAGTCGACACTCCGTTTCCCACTTTCCGCTTAATTTTTGGAAGCATTGTGTCTTAAGTGGGGGAACTCAACGCCAGGTTTTTACCTAGGTGCCAGAACGAAGAAATGAAAATATAAAAAAATAATAATTCATTCACTCGAGTGGGATTCGAACGCACAACCATCACGTTACAGTCACACCATTGTGCCCCCGCGCCACAATAGCCATAATCAAATGTAACAACTTTTAAAAAAACATTAATCAAGCAAATTCATTTCAGTTGCTGACCATTGCATATATACCCTTATGTATCTATTGCGATTGGTGCGCGCTGAAACGGATGCCTCAAAGTAAATATGTAAAAATATTCAACGAAATCAGGACCTTTCTCTTTACAAACCTGATCTTTCCTGTCACAACTGTAAGTAAAAACTTTCAAAATATACGAGTACTTCACTCTGATGATAAATATGCATTTTTTGCGACAGTCATCATTTTTACCATTCTACGCGAATTGTAATTTTAATATACATGTAAAAATTATAAAAAAATAAAAATATAGATCTTTTGCTATTTAAAAAAAAAACTCATCAAGTATTTCACGATATTCTTATTATACATATACACGCTTTATCGCGCATATAATTTTATTTGAAGACACTACATTCTCCACTTTCCGCTCAATTTTCGAGACACTGCATGTTGAGTGGCGGTATTCAACGTTCCGTTTTATCTTATTTCCAAAGGAAATGAAAATTATTCATGGTTGAGAGTTCAATGGGAATCAAACCCACAACCGTCATGTTAGGCATTGCCTGTTGAGTGTCGGAAATTAAATATTTCATTTTCACGGTTTGGAATCGAACACACAATGTATTTTTTCGCTCTAGTAACAAGGCAAAGCGCGGCGTTGAGTTTCGCTCTCTCGACCCGCAATGTTCGACAATTCAACGGAAAGCAGAGAACGGGGTGTCTTAACGCTACGTTCCCTCTGCCTACCCTATGAAGCATATGCGGGATACAGCGTGAAGTTGAAAAAAAAGATGATTGTTCAATTCATTACATTCGTTGACTACAGCTTTGCTAAGGTGAAACATACTTTACTATTCTAAAAATAAAATTTTGAATGTATAGCATGAGTAATATAAGCGAATTACTTCACGGAACCTTGAACTCTGAGCTTGGCTGAGCAAGCAACTAGGCTGCCATTGCGCCATACATTCCACGAGAAACAATACCGTCTAGTAAACAATATTTAACAACTTATCATTACTATTTCAGTTTGCTGATATACTTTTCTGGAGGATTTGGCTTTTCAATAGGGAATTATTGATGCCACTGTCAGCAGATAAGTATGTAGCCCTATGGGAACATCACAGTATGCACACGGCGTCCCTCATTTTCGTGTTCGTTGATCTCCTTATGGTGCACAGAAAGAGACCCAAGAACATGTTACCTGGGATCCTCGCCTTACTCACTTTCCTCACAATATATATTTGCATGTAAGTAACGACGAAATAAATAACCTTTTTAATTGTAAGCATAGTAAAGCAGAGTTATGTTTCGCAAAATAAATTAACAGGCAAAAAACAAAAAACATCAAAAATGGAGTATATTGTCAGTAGGTCTTAATGTACCTGCTGAAACAACTTATCATTTCTCTAGTCAATTTTCGTCGAGACATTGCGTGGCGGAACTTTGCGCAGTGCTTTGTCTTGTTACCAGAAACGAAAATAAATAATTTGTTCCCCTGATTCAATAGTAAAGTCAATAATAGTTATAGGTAAAGTAATATTTTATTGTCTTATGTTTTATTTAAGTTTTTTTTGTCCCCAGGTGTGTTTATTATTGGCTGAATGAAGTATATGTTTACCCTTTATTCAGAATGTTTAAAGGTCATAAGCTAGTTGTAATTGTATTATATACTTATATATCAAATCTTTTTTATCATAGTGGTCAATGGATAATTGTTGATATAATTCACAATCAAAAATATATAAGTAAAAAATTATTATAAAAAAAAAACAAATGGCGTAACCGACAAGCACTGATGTAAAAACTATAAAAAAGCTCTGTAATAAAAATATGCGATTTACTTAAGATGTCGGCTTCAGTTTGATATAATTTAATTATTTATAATCTAAATATGAATGATAATAATATTTCAAATTGTTAAGTATAAATGGCTTTATTTGGCAAAGAAATCGAAACTCACTGTAGTTTGATAGAATTTGAAGTATACTTATAGTATTAAAAACAGTTTTGTTTATATTTTTAAGGTGTTTGTATGAAGCATTAAGGTTCTTTCTTTTCAGAAAGAACTAGATAAATCATGATGACAAAACATAAAACTAATGTTATGTTTATTTAGTTATTAAAAAAATACTTTTATTTCGACATTTCCTTTTTCTTTTTTTTTTATTTATAGAAAGGAATTTATTCGTATTTATTAGCTTAATTATTCTAAAATAGATTTAAATTTATTTTTATAATATCTACTGATAGAATACACATGAAACTTTGTAAATTAAAAAATAGGCTGTTTAATTTAATCTTATAACGTTTTATTCAGGGTGGAAGTGTAAGCACCGTTTTAAATGAAACCACAGTTTTAACTACTCTATAACCCTAATACAATTATATATTTTTTTCTCCAAAAATGAATAAGTGATTTTTTCAAATAAAATAAGTCATAAAAATATTGTTGTAATATAAAAGGCCATTTGTTAAAAACGACACACGCACACATAAACCTATCGGAAGGAAACCGCCGCATACGCCTCATTCCGAAATCCAGTCGCAGGTATTGGCGGCAAAGTTCAAGGTTGTTTAAGTAGTTTTTTAGTAAAATTTTTGTAGTAGTATGTGTTATTAGCATCTATGCGTAACTGCGTCACACGAAATACAGGTTTGGATAAACATCGTGAAATAAAAAAAAATCCTACGTCTAAACTGTTGAGATATCGTGATTAATTTCTTTAGGTATGGGTTTAAAATATTTTACCCTATATGCTGTTCCCGTAAAAGGAGCGCTGACACTGGCAGTGTGTAATAAAAAAAATTAAATAAAACGACAAAACTTAAACAACAACAAACTCTAATGGCTTTAAAGTTATCCCTAAAACGATGTTGTATATTATTGATTTAAATGTTTGTCTCATTCATATCTATACTAGAATAAATGTTTTCATATTCATAAAAAACATTTATTTCATACACTATCAGCATTACCGTCGCTTTGAACTATATTTGTCTTATTTGGACGCAGGAGCTTAAGGGCATCAGCAAATAAAATAAATTTTGAGTCTTATTTGTAATTCTTTCTTGAGGAAGACTCATGTCCAGGCCAAAGTGTGGGGAATGATAAGCTGATTCAATTATTAATAAAACTGTATATCATCACTGTCTGTACATGGAAGATATCCGAGAAAATCGATTACTCCGCTAGTAATAGATTTTCTCATATATCATTTAATAATAATAATAATAATAATCAGTTTCACGCTGTATCCCACACTCAGCAGGGTAGACAGAGGGAACCTAACTTGTTAAGACACTCCGTTCCCAATGATGATAAATAATATTTTACTGAGGCCAGCCGTAGTGCAGAGACACAAAGTGTGACTGTAAAGCCGAAGCTCATTGTAGGTTCGATCCCCATTCGAGGAGATGAAATATTTATTTAAATTTATATTTCCGTTTCTTGGCTCTGGTTTAGAGTCTCAAGAATTCGGCAGAAAGTGAGGAGTGTCTTAACACTAGGTTTCCTGCCTACCCCGCTGTGTGCGGGATACAGCGTGAAGCTGATTTTATTTGATTTTATTTTTAGCCTCAACACTAATGTTAGTGTTTTAAGATTACGTAGTAAGAATTCAAATGAAAATAATTGTACTAACGTAGTTTTCTTCAGTGCTATGCCCACAAAATCACTGTAACAACTTGCCTTTCCCGCAACCAGCCCCGGACTTTTTCCAATAGCAACAAACAACTTTCCTGTTCGAAAAATAATATTTTTGATAACATGAACTCATAATATACTCCTATATGAAATGAATATTATACATGAATTATTCATAATTTGTTCATGAACTAACTATAAATAGTTGTATTCTTAAGTATGCATTTTAATATTAAAATCATTCATAATACGTAAACAATTTTATGCAAATAAAAAAATATATCTTTTCACGTTTATAGTTTTTTTTTTTATTTATATATTATATCACCATTAGCTATTACGTACGTAAATAAAGAACTCAACATAAAAAAACTGACATCAACAAACCAAAAAATATAATTACGAATACACACATATTAAATCGGTATTGAATATCAAATTATGTAGAATTTGATATGCATTATGCAATAAAATTTGTAATAATATTACATTGCAAATGAATACAGATGCATATATACACGTATATTCAAGTGTTTTTTTATTATAATTTAGTTTGTCGTAAGAATGTTGTACTTATTTATATATATATATTGTTTTAGTTGGAATGTTTGTTTGGCCATTGCTTATTAAAACGCAACTATTAATATATAAAAATAAGTTATATATTAGTAGTTGCGTTAAGTGCGAGTCGGAAAAACTCTCAAAGGCTTCCATGGCAATTACAAGATTGTAGTTCAACGGGAAGTATAACTTACATAGTTTACAAACTTAAGTTTGCGGGTATTTCATGCGCTCATTTTGTATAAATAAGTTTGTAATTTTTTTTTTCTATGAAATACCTATATATTTTTATTATTTGGATTGTTTTATTTATTTGTATTTACACTTTGTACGAAATTTCATAACTGTAGGTTCACGGAAAGTATGTTCATATGTTTTGATAACGCGGCGAACTTTATACAAAATGCTGCAAAATCGATGCATGAGTGTATCTTTTGACTGCGTTGACTAACACCCATTATTATATCCAATCTGTAGATTGAATAGATATATGAAACAATCTAAGATTGACGCTGGAGATAGGTTATTAATATTGGGCGTTAGTTATGCTCTAATGGGCAATAGACCTGAATATTTGGTATTATTTTAAGATAAATGCCGGAGTGATCCTACAATGGTTCCATTTTTACCTAAAAATAGTCAAATCGATCGACCTTTTTTTTTGCTAAAAGATATTTGCACTAACAATTGATACGCACTTTATTTTTTAAATATGATAATAGATATATTACTGTACTACTCTCCGGTTGCACAGGAACTTCCTGCCACGCACCATACAACTGTGCAATGGCTTACCTGCGGCAGTGTTTCCGAGTCGATACGACATGGGTCGCCATCTCCATCTTAAAAGCCGGCATGCACCTGTATCTCCTATGGTGTTACACGGGGTTAATATTACTTACTGTAATGTCGTTAATGATATTAATGAATATTCGTTGCTTGTAATTAATATTAGTTTACAAATACACCTTAAGATCATTTGAGAGCTTCTAATATGGAAATTAATAAAATAGGAAAATTCTTACAGTAAAAAAATGTCACATAGGCAGTTTTAGTATTACATATATTTTACAAATTAAGACTTAATGACTTAATAATACTCTTAAAGGCTAATTAAGACGCACGTTAACCAGCCAACGAGGAGTCTAGAATTAGCATTATGTATTCTCTAAGCTGCGGTTATTACTCTGGTTGTTGTGACGTACGAACGTAGTGCAACTGTATGCCACAGACTCCATAGTAATAGAAAATAGCGCCAAGTCTTTATTTCTTACCGGTTGGTACGCGGTACCATGCGGTTTACTAACCGCACAGATACGTCGAACGAGTATGGAATATGAAAATGGATGAAAATGGTCATATTCATAAATAAAACGCGGTTTCCACGCGATTATAAAATCGCAAGATTCCCGCCACGTTTGAACGCAGGCTAAGAGATGTCGCTAGTTGATAATTGTCAGATTGTTTATCTCATATTTATCAAACATCTAATATTAGATACACCGCAATCAATATTTAAATTTTGAACAATTAAAAGAGCTTTTTTACAGGTTTCGATACTTTGTTATTTTTAATTTTTTTTATTATTTTTTAAAAAAATACTATATTCTGTATTTTTTTATTTATTTAATTAAACATGATAACACAAGAATTGTAGAAAAGTGTCTAAATGGGAAACGGCGTGATTTAAGGCTTGGTTCCTAGGTTCCCTCTGCCTATCTTGCTATATGCACATGCATATATTTGTTATGTACTAAGAAATGGGTAAGTATACTCTTAAAATAAACAGAAAATAGTATTCTTAAAATATAGTAATAAATTTTTAAAACACCTCCAATGCAACGCCTGTCAAACCAAGAATAATTCGAAATGTCTATATCTTCCACAGGCACCGTCGGCTTCCGAATTCATAATTGATGATTCAGCTTCAGTCTACCTCTTTCTAAGTTTATCTTGTACCTTCCTCATTTAAAAATACAATTATGCTTAAAGTAAAATAAATATCACTTTAGTTTAATTGAAAATAAGTAGGAACCTTAAAAAATACGAGTGTACTCGTATACTGAATCTAATAATTAAATCTAAAGATGACAATTACAATTTTAATATTTTCTATTTAATTTTATAAAAAAATACTACATGCTTTTTCATACACAGCAGATTTAACCTAGTACGAAGACGGTTATTTTTACATTTTTACCCCAGTATTCGAGACATTGTCTGTTGAGAAGTGGAACTTTATCTGCCTCTTCGTGTTAAGTTGGTGAACTCAAGACAAAGCATGAATCTAAAGAGGAATATCAACTACAACAAGTAGGTACGTAGATGTAGACAGAAATGTATTCTAATGAGAAGAACAAAGAAATAGTTTTTTGACACGTTATCTTAAAAACTAACCAAAAAAGTTAACAGCTAATTACCATCAATTTATTTTAACTCAAACGACTATGATTAACATTTAAAAAACTACTCAAGTGCGAGTCGGACTCGCCCACCGAAGGTCGTCCGTTCAATTTTAAAATTATAGACCAATAGGAAGTATAACTTATAAAATTGACAAATTTAAATTTGCTGGCGCATGCACGAATTTTGTATGAAATTAACTACTACTAGATGTTTGTATCATTTTTTTATCTATAACATAATTATAAATTACTTTAATTATTAATTACATTTTTCGAATTCTTTTTTTTATTTGTACTACAAGTTCTTTGTCCTTACCAAATTTTATAATAGGTCTATGAGAAATGAAATGGCCAGTTTTGGCGCAGGGGCACTAAGTGTGAGTATGATGTGTAAACGCGACTGGTTGTGGGTTCGATCCTCACTAGAGAAAATTAAATATATATTTAAATGTTCATTTCCATTTCTTCGGTCTGGTGTCGAGGCAAACCGCGGCGTTGAGTTCCGCCACTCAACACTATGCCTTTACAATTCGGCGCAAAATGAGAAATGTCAATACTAGGTTCCCTGTACCTACCCTGCTGTGTGTGGGATGCAGCGTAAAACTCTTGGGAAGTATCGTATCTTTTGATTGCGTTGACTTAGAAGTTTGATTTTTTTCAATGCTAAAAGGGACCGTAGATCTTGATGTGTTATATAAATTTCAGCTTCACACCTCTACAAAATCTCAAGACAAATTTAATTGACAGACGGACAACAAAGTGATCATATAAGGGTTCTTTTTATGAGGAACGAAACCTTAAATAAAAGAAATCATTATATTAACGAAATACTAAAATTTGCAATGTAACCGATTTTAAATTTAATTTGGCAGCCGGCTTCTGTGCTACAGTCGAATTACATTACCCTAAAGGGAACGTAACAAAGTCTTCATCCATTGAATACAATTGATACAATTCATTGTGAATTTCAGGATTTGTCTGTTGCTCTGCCGCAAATAGTTTAACGTTGAATCGAATACATTTAAATTAAATGTGCAAAATATTTCTTTTCTTGCCGGCATTACTTTGGAATATATTTGGCTAGATTAGACATATAAGAATAATTGGTAAAGTTAAATAATGTTTACTCTGCTAGGATAGCGTATAGGATAGCTAGATGTACAGTAAAAGCTTATATTGTGTAAATGTGACAAGGTCTACAAAAAAAATACCGAAGAATAAACGACATGTGTAGGTACAAGTAAAAAGTTGTTGACTTTCCTATTAAAAAAGCTAAATAACCAAATAAATTAAAATCTTTATTTTTATTGACTTTCCTATTAAAAAAGATAAATAACCAAATAATTTAAAATCCTTATAGAAAACTTCTGTCATCTAAAACTGAAAACCGATAATCCCACCTCTCCGAATAAATACCGCCCTATTTCTATACTGCTATCCTATCTAAAGTACTAGAACCTATTGTTCGCGACCAATTATATCTAATCTCTTACAATCTCCTGTGCCCACTTCGGCCCAGTTGCCGTCCTTCCCACAGGACTGTTGGCGTTCGTTGACATTCGTGGAAAAATAGAATGGAAAATAAATAACAAACTTACTGCAATGGTTTGATTAGACTTTTCGCGGAGCCTAAGAATATAATAATAGCAGAGTTAAAACTCTGCGATTATTATATTCTTAGAACTACACGCGCTTTTGCTCGTTACCAGAGTGAGAAAATGAAAATATTAAATATTTCAGTTCTTCGAGCGGACGCGAACCCACAACTTATCACGTTTACTGTCGCAACTACTACGACTGGTTCAATTTTCGAGCACAACTTAATTCTCACCCAATCCGACTTCATAGAGATATATATGTCCTTTCTGTACCTTTGAACATACTTAACAATCCTTAGTTGCCTTCTTATTTCACAATTTCTTTCTTAGCTCACGATTTGGCGTACTTCGTGGTCATCTCGATCCAGACGTTCTTGCCTAACACATATCCTTAACATGGTATGTCAAAGGGTGTCTTATAAACGATACAAAATTCGGTAATAAATTCTTTCAGTATACGCTGCTCTGCTCTGGAATAAACACCTTCAATAATTTAATAGCAATAGCTTTATTGTACATAATCTGTTAAATGAAAATTATATTTCTGGAAACTTATCTTTTTGTTTATATGGAACAAATATACTTAAAATTTTCAAGTGACTTTCGAAAATCGATTGTAGAGTAAGGAAGTGGTAACTTTGCCTTCAATTTGAACTTTTTACTTATGTAGATTGAAACTTGCTAAAGAAACCTTTTTCACTTATACAAATATGAATATTTGCATAAATGAGATCGTTCCATCTTTCAAAGTATAGTTTTCTGTAACATGATATAATACTATGTGCTGGACGGACTATGAATTCGAATTTAAATTTAAAATATTTATAGAACCTGTAGGTCGGTAACGTACGTACAAAGTAAACGATGTGGATAAAATGTTCATCAAAAATTCAACATAAAACAATAAAAGTTTACAATAGATCTAGCACTAGCATCTAAAATTATAATATTTTTTAATCAACACGCAATATCTCAAATTTGGACGGCCGGCGGAAAGTGGAGAATGGAGTGGCCTGACACTCGGTATTCTTTTCTCCCCGACTACACACGGGATACAGGAAGAAACTGAATAAAAAAATAATAATTAAAGCTTCATGTGGTTAAGTTTAACAGCACATAAGCACAGCTATAATAAATCCGGGACTTTTCCCTGCGCTCGTGAGATAGTTCCATGATCCGATGATTTAGAGTATGTGGTTGGAAACTGGAAATTATACCTTTACATCCGGTTACCTTTTATGTAATTTACATATTATTTATAGCTTAAAGTGAATACGTCCATTCTTTGCCTTTTTACAAAAATATGTAAACAATTTAAATTGAAAACTACTGATACTATGAGTGCACGTTGATATGAAGAAAAGTTGCTCATACAAGCTTCGAATGCATTTACTTTTTTTTCATGTTTTTTTTTTAAATTACTTCAACGGGGAATATTGTGTCATAAAAAAACTTAACTAAACTTCAATATCTTCATGTTGTATCCGAACCGAGAACCGAGCGCCAAATGCTACAGTCTCTGCATTCCTCTTTCATCTCGTCCACTGTCATTGACTTCTTCATACGCGCTCTTCGGGTGGTCCTTATGATTTTTACGTGGCCTTCCTCCAGTATCTTTGACTTTTCTTTTCACACCCTTCTTTCAGAGTGGTAATTAATGCCTGTAATTTGCATTCTGATGATGCAATGAGCACTGCATCACATGCGTACAGCAGGTGATTTACACTCAAGTCACCTACTTGTCTATCTGTGAACCTTTGCTTATATACAAAGACACGATGACTATACCTCGCTAATCGTATGGAACCTCCTCTGATTTCCAGCATAATTTGTACAAAAACCAGAACAAGTCCAAGATGCGTGGCCACCATATTTGATTATCTCACTCTATCTACCCCCTCTGCCTTATCACATTTCAGACTCCGTATTGCACTCTCATCTTCTTTTATATTGATTTCACCATCAGCTAAATCAAGACTCAAACACTTACATGAGACTGAGGCGTCATCACATTCATACATCTTGTAAAATTCCACCCATCGCTGCAATCATATGTATAATTTTTATTCCAAATATTATTGACGCAAAGATCTTTTGTTTTGAAAGCTTAAATCAAAATTGGATATACTCCTAACATTACACATAATAGCATGTGTCTATAAGTAAAGAAAAAAAATATATTTAAAAAATGTATGTCCAACTTCTAAACTACACTTCAAACAATATCTTTAGTATATAATATTTTTTAACAAATAAAACCGACTTCAACCGGGTCCCATAATCAGAACCTAACCAAACAAATTCATCAAACTAACCATTGAAGTGAATCCTTTCCAATAAAAAAAGAATCATCAAAGTCGGTTGGCGTGATATTGAATTATTTGTCCATTTGTCACATACTAAATACAAATTTAAGACTTATATGATTTTCTCATGGATAATATTGTCAGAAATAGACCAAATTAAAATGGGACCACACAGGAAGCACTACCTTTCCAATAAAAAATAATCGCCAAAATCGGTTCACCCAGTCAAAGTTCTGAAGTAACAAACATAACCTAATATTTTAACGAAAATTGGTCCTTCCATCCGCTGCTTCGTAAATATGAAAAAATATCTACATAAAAGTATATATAAGTATGTACATACAGTGAAAAATAATTTGTATGATATATTAAATATTTTATTAGACTCATATTGTGTATATATGTAATATACCTAGTAAATGTACTTATTATAAAAAGTAAAAAATATATACGAGTATATTTAAAAGAGGCGGCCGTCTATAACTTCTTCTTTTAACTCAAAAATTATATATAAATAAATTGTGCAATTATTTACAAACCAAATTTTGTCTCACTATCCATGAGCTTTGAGCCTATCCAGGCTTTACTCTCATTAGAATTTTATAGGTTTTAAAAAAAATATATCGAGACAAACAAAATCAGCGTCAAGATAAAAAATAACATATTTTAAAGAAGTTAGTTTTTAAAATAAAATCATTATTGTGTGATAGCGTTTAACAAACGAGTAGTGCTCCATATTTAAAAAAATATATTAATCATACAGTACAGTCTAGACATGCTGCGGTAACATTTAATTTATGTAAACATAAATAATATTTTAGATAGCAGCAGTTTATGTCGCACTATAATTTAGTTGTCAAAGAAAAAAAGATGTCGTCGTGGTGCAATGGAGCAGCGGCTGACCTGACTGTAATCGCATCTGTTGTAGGTTTGACTCCCAACACACCTGTTGGGAGTTAAATGAATCAATGTCATTTATACGCTCATCCAGTGTGGCGATGAATTCCGACACGTAACACTCAATGTGTCGTATTCAAGTTGAAAGAATATTAACTCTAGATTCTCTACCTACCTAGGATAAAACGTAAAATTGATTTAATTATTTTTTTATTTTAATATTATTATATGAAAACGAATAATCACTTGTTAGTCGTAACACTTTCCGCTTTAGAACTAAATATTTGGCTTTACTTAAAATTTTCACTTACTTTTGACATAGATGAAATATATTAAAAATAAGATTATTATTTAGAATATAATATTTATAATAATAAGATTATATCAGCTAACGTATTCTCAATTGTGTTAGTCATTTATTTTTAAATAAAATCAAGGAGTCGTCAAATTATTTTTTTTCTAAGAGCAACTTAGGCAAAGCAGCTCCATTAAATAGAATACTAATATTGTATAATAGTATATTTCAAAAAGCAGATTTAGATATATTTCAACAATCTATATCCACTTTTAAATTGCAAATAAAAAAATATTGCCAAAATTGTTTTCCTCTTAAATAATTCTTGATAAATCAGAAATGAATATTTATTTTTTTACTATGTTTTTCAATGGTTAAAATTATGAGAAAGTTTTGTTTTCTGTTTCTTTTATTGTATAAGTTTTTTTTGTAAGTGTTAGTAATATTAAAGAATGATTTGTATTATGTTTGTTCTCTTTTTTTATTAATTCATGCATGTCAAGTTAGCCTATAAGTGCGGTATACAATTCATGTTGTAGTCTCTTAAGATTGTTTTGTTTTTAGCATAAGAATTATTACTGTATACAACGTTGACTTCCTATTAAATAAAATAAAATAAAATAAAATAAATAATTAGTACAATTATAAGCTTTGCAGTTTCTGATCGCCTGGTACGTTGCTCATTATAACCGACTTACGCCGCGCTTGTGCATCCTCAGCTTACACTTTTCATCATTATCTATGTCAACAAGCATCATCATTTTCATTATCTATGTCAACGTGCTTTGTACTTCGAACACAAACGCTAACGCCTTTTTGTACGCTGATGACACCGCATGATGAGGCCAGTCGTGGCGCAGCGGCACGAATTGTGACTGTAAAGCCGACTGGTTGTGGGTTCGATCCACTCGAGGAGATGAAATATTTACTTAAATTTATATTTCTATTTCTTCGCTCTGGTGTCGAGGTTAAGCGCGGCGTTGAGTTCTGCCACTCAACACGCAATATCTCCAGAATTCGGCAGAAAGTGGGGAACTGAGTGTCTTAACATTAAGTTCCCCCTGCCTAGGGTACTGTATTATGTGGATACAGCGTGAAGCTGATTTATTTATTTTATTTTTATGACACCGCTGTTGTATACAATGGTAATTCTTCGCATGATATTCGTCTGAATGCTGAAATTAGATAAAAAACGTTTTAAAATAAATTATATTTGTTTTAGTAATTGCAATCGTATACAACCCAGTAATTATTTTAATGTGAAAATACATTTTGTGGTGATGGTAAAAACATAAACAGTGGCTGCCTAACCATTAATAAGGTTCAAACTACAAAATAATTTTGTGTCACTATTAATCAGAGATTATCAAGAAGGTCTAGTCGCGAAAAATCGCAAAGATAAACTGAATGTTTAGGACACACCGACATATGACACCTACGAATGCCGTTTCCAAGTTAAGCCGTAGTAGAAACCTCATAAATGGGCTATACATAACGTTAGTTAATCGGTAATCGGTACTATCCTACTGTACCCCATCGTCATCATCATCATCTATCCTTCATCGAACTCAAAAAGGACTTAACGTGCTTTAATTAAATGCATGTACTTTAAGAAACTTACGTTCTGTTGTTATCTATTTTATCTATCTATCTTTGTAGATTACTCTCTGCCAGGCAACTTTATAGCATTTAAACTAAAAGCTGGTTAAAACTGAAAACCGACCGGGCGCTCCGACCACTAAGCCATACGTTCTCATCAAGCTACGTCGAAATTTTTATACGCTTGTTACAACTTATTTATGTTGTTAACTTACTTACATAAAATGTAGCCTATGTATTATCGTATAAGCTATATTACTGTAAAGTTTCATTTAAATTCGTTCAGTAATTATTGCGTGAAAATATAAAAAAAACACCCATCCTGACAAACTTTTACATTTACGTATAATAACATTACTAATAGGACTAGTAGTCCTACTAGTATTAGTCCTAATAGGATATACAGATATTCAATTTGCTTAACATGAGTTCTCTACGACTCTAACATAAAATGATGTTGTTCTAGATTTTATTAAACAAATAAATATTTTGATTTTTTATTATTGATTATTGATACTTGTAGGTTTTGTTCAACTTCACACTGTTGGTGTCACAGAGAAACTAGTTTCAAGATATTCTCTATGCTCTCCACTTTCTGTCCAAATTCGAGAAGTGAGACTTGTTGACGGAATTCAAAGCGGCGCTTCATTTTACCAGAGAATAAAATTAATTCCTCGAGTGAGGATTAAAAATGTCTAACCCACTGCACGTTGGCCTTTCTAGGACACTAGTACTATATATTTTGTTACAAAACATTTTAATATTAAAAACTAAATTACGCTTTTATAATATACAGCCACCTATGATAAATTTACATAAACGTATTTAGATATGAATAAATTTTAAACTCTACATTACGAAGTATGAAATACATAACATTGCATCCACTAGATGTCTCTGGTTCATATATTCAAATTAAATCGTAATAATTAAAAAAAGGTTTTAAAGTCTTTAGGGTTTAACAATAATTTTAGTAATAACTAATAAATTTAGTAATAACCAATAATTTTAGTATAACCTTTAGATAATGATTTCATGTTAATATTAAATTTAATTATTTCTTCCAAATGTAGACAAAACATTAAAATAGATTAGCACTAACTAAAATTTTATTTTACAATATCTACACAATTTAAAAAAAAACTGTTTTTATATACTACAGTACTCGTGGATTTTTCATGTCCAAAAAGAAACAAAAATCATATTGTAAAAAAATTTTATCATTAAAATTATTAATCTTTTAACCATGTTAATTGAATGCGTCCTTTGTCACGTGTGCAATCTACGTTGAAAACTATGTTTGTTGTGATTGTTGGTTAACATTGTCTGAATCTGTTCACCTATAATTGCAGTTTTTGCATGGTTGGCTAAGTCATATCTTTTGATATTTATAATATTAGTATTTATTTTATCTATCACCTTCACGCTGTATTCCGCACACAGCAGGGTAGCCAGAGGGCACCTAATGTTGAGACACTCCATTTCCCACTTTCCGCAGAATTTTTCGTTGTTTAAAATAACTAATAAAATTACAAATAAATTGTTCGTACACAATTTAGTTACGAATTAATTATTTAGTTACGAAAAAAATAATTATTCACGAATAAATATGTTGCGAATATGATTTTATTCCAATATTTATTCAGATAACGTTATGATTTTTTAGAATTTGAATAGTGTCCAACTCTGCCGCTGTATATTTAAATGTCTTTCTGTGGCTTCAAGATAACTGTGCTTTTTTTAAGTGCATATAGTTATTTACTCTACGGCATTGAGTTCTGCCACTCAACACGCAATGCCTCCAGAATTCGGCAGAAAGTGGGGAACAGAGTGTCTTAACACTAGGTTCCCTGTGCCTACCCTGCTGTGTGCGTGATACAGCGTGAAGCCGATCTGATCTTAGTTATTTAAAACAAAGAATCCAATACAAAGAAATTAACACACGGTTTTTAAAATGTTGGCATTAATAAATAAGAAACAAAAGATTGCAAAATTTTCTTAAACAGTGTGATATTCTATCACCGAATCAGTATGGTTTCAGAAGCCATAAATCAATCGATGACGCCGTTTTTGATATATACCCACGACAATTATCGGAAACCTGGATAATAAACTGAAGACTATCTGCATTTTTCTTGACCTCCCTAAAACATTTGATCAGTAAATTATGTGACATAGGTGTTCAGGGTTCTTAGCGTTCGAATTACTTCAGAACTACCTAACAAGTCGTAATCAAAAGATTAAAATTAACTAATATTTGTTTACTTGTTAATTTTAGCCGTTTGATACACTTGTATGTAGGGGAACCAATAACCTATGGCGTCACACAGGGCAGGGTCCTCAGCCCTACCCTCTTTTTAATATATATTAATGATATTTGCAATATCGCAACATTTGACACTGCCGTGTTAAATCATTCTGTCGTCTCATAATTTCAGATAAAAGCTAGTCTGAAACTTTTTCACGAGCTGAATCGGCCTTAAACACGACTTCAGATTTAAATATATACGAATATATATAATGAAGCGGGGCACACTCATGGCTTTGTACACGCCATTTGAAGTCTTTATTCCATTTTCTTCTGGGTTACATTTCTGCTAACGAAAGCGGGGTGCGTGGGCCTCGGCAGGCAGTCTGGACTCGTTAGGTCTTCCTTCATACTCGGAACGCGGTGAAGTCAGATGACGTCATAGTACACCTGTGCAATATGCAGCTGGAAGAAAAAATGAACTCCGCATCGCTCGTTCCCACTATTATAAGAATGACGCGTCGTTTACCCCATTTCCCTAAAAACTGACAATTGACATTGACAACTGACAGTGCTGCCATCCTCTGATTATACCCAAGTCAAACAACTTCACGCTCCGTATTCATACTCTGAGACATATATATATCGTCAGCGCTCCGACTAGTAACCACATTCTTATTTAGTTCATTTATTCATTTTTATATAATATACCGAGTACAAATTAAAGTGGACAGGTACAAAGACAATTTAACAGTTAGGACTTGAAGAATTATACCTTCCATCATCAGCTTACCTGAATAATATATATTATTATTACAATTGTTACATACTTATATAAGGTTGTGGTGTACTATTAGGTCATTCGGATATGGTTTCCTATAATATTTAAAAAAATATCCCCTATCTCCTAATTTTTAAAGAGTTGCGTCTTCTATTATCGTCAACTCAGCAATGTCACCAGATGATGGCTATAAGATATTTAGTAGTATATAGATATTTTTTTAACAAAAATTTAAATCTGTTTTTACTTATTAAATGTTTGATAATTTCTTAAAACCACAAGACGAAACATATAATTATGTATGTAATAAATAACGTATGTCTTTTATATCAATATGTAAACACGTCATAAATATGAATGTCTTATATTCACAATTTAATAGAATATTTATCTTATAAATCTCTAAATTCTTAACTGAAATAAAGGGACGAATTTACTTGTTCGGTAATAATTTCACAATTACAGCCTTTAAGAAAAGCCGAGAGCAAATATAGAACGACCAAGATGGTAAACAAAATTTTACACTATTGTTTATTTATCTTTCTGGTTGAATTACCTCAGTTCACACATTTGATTTAAGTAGCTTACTAGCTACTTAAATCAAATGTGTGAACTAAGGTCATAATAGAATCGAAACAATTAAACATTTACAAAAAGTTGTCTTAATATACCTAAATTGAAAAATAATTTAAATATTCAAATAACACATATAATATAACTTATTTAGATTTGTATCGACTAAACCTTGATAGTCGTTGTAATACGGTAACGTTATGCTCTTGGTTGACCTAAATATCTTCGGCAGTGGCACCTAACGAGCTGTCAGATTTCCATTTACTTTGGTGACAGGCTGCTATGAAATCCTCTCAACATTAAGAGCACTCTCGTTCTAATTAGAGATTAATTGAATAAGGATGTGCTGCCTGCCGCCTTTGTGCAGGGAAGGAGCTCTATGATAGAGACATTTTTTTCTTTTCCAACAGTACTTATTATAATATCTTTTATAGTCAGTTTTATCTCTTAATATCTTTCCTTTTTTTTTAAGTGTGCATTACGGAATGTTGTTCATGTTCAGTTGGTCGCGAACCACTGCGAGTGTCGCACGTGGCGCTATGTTTCGCGCGGTGTCAGTGGGCTGGAAGCGATACTGGTGGGGCACAGGTACGGACGCAATCACGACTTCCTCAATATATAAATTACGTGTTCCGATATCGAAATTTTTGTCCGATTATGTACATCTTCATATCAAAAAAATCTTTAAATTTATATTTTTTTTATTTTTCCATACCAAACTTTATCGTATAACTTTAGGGAAAAAACATTATTAATTAATTCCGCGACGTGTATGTATAAAAAACAATATAAGTTTAATTCAATTATAATATAATGGTGTTAAGAAAAAATAATATGTAGGCCGGTATTTGGCAATACAAATCGTGTGAGCGGTGGACGCTAGCAAGCGTTGTATGGCTGAGTGCCCTCGACTATTTACGTTCGCACATCTTCGTCACGTCTTCGGAGATTTTCGGAACACGTGGATCCGTGACAGGTGGTACTCTATTCACAAAACATTTCCCCTCTATGGCGGTGGCAATGAAAAGATAACAATACCGCGAAACCATAGTTATCTTAAAGTTGCTAGTATTCATGTAAGTAAAGAAAAGCCAGTTTGTATTGATGTAATTTTTTTTTTAATATTCGTAATGATGACGTTAAAATGAAACGTCATTAAATGAACAATTTCTTTTTTAAATGTAGCACGTTAGTGATAACTTTTGTGTTAAATATCATATAAAATTAATTATTCTAAGCGAAGTGCAAATTACATTAATAATCATTATTTAATTGCCTGTATATTATGCAGTTATATAACAGTTCGTAAGACTTCTTGTTTCAATGTTATTTACGACATAAAAATGTTTAATAGAAAAAAGTATAAAATATTTTTTTTCTACAATTTTTTTTTCTGTTAACAATTCTTATTTTATTCAACTTGTAAAAATGAAAGCCCTTGTGGCCCAGCAGCACAGCTTCTGACTCTTAATGCGATGGTCGTGGGTTCTTTACTGGGAGAATTAATAATTTTTATTTCCTCGCTCTGGTAACAGGACAAAGAGTGACGTTGAGTTCCGCCACTACATTGCGAGTTACAATGTATAGAAAATAAGGCGGAAAGTAGGAAAAGGAGTGTCTCACCACTATCTCCCTCTGCATATATGCATTATACAGCTTGAAGCGAAAACAAAAGTAGTTTCTTATATCAACCATCATGCCATTTATCAGCCAATGAACATTCTATTTGATCAATATAGAATTTATTATCATGAGGAATGTTCATGATAATAAATACTTATATTTAAAAATGCACGTCTGTTACGTACACACAAGATGATTAACAAAATAGTCGATTACCTTAAATGGTATTTTTTCTTTATTTAAAACTTCTGTCAATAAATTTTCTTATTTATAAAATATTCAGACGTTACGTACTAATAACAATATACCTCTATATATTTCTCTGTGATCTTTGCTCCTTTGATTTCACTCTAATATCTGCTTATTTTAGAAAAATTATGTATTATATAACAACAGGTAAAATGGTAATAATTTAAAAGAAAACATTACGAGCTCAATAGCTTACTAGATTGTCAATCTAAGAATCAAACCTACAACCATCGTCAGTACGGACTAATTGCACTGTGATAGTGATCAACCCAAGCGATCTAACGTAAAAAAGTCTATTAAATATTATCATTATAGCAAATTTAAATTGCATATAATTAATGTTTTACCTATTATATTATTATCTGTAAAAATATACATAATCGAGTATATAATTATAGATATTTAATATTCTGCATTTTATATAAATATACAACTCCATTTTTACACTCCTATTCATATTTTTCCATTTAAATACAACCATTTGCGATTATAGTGATACTGCGACACTACAGCCTCAATAATACATTATTAATAACACATTATGAATAATGTAAGAGAAAACCAGGCTTTAAATTCCGCCGAAAATACAGTCTCGAATTCGGATGAGAAGAGCAGAACGGAGTGTCAAGATACTAGGTTCCCTATGCCTACTTTATATCCGCGCTAAAAAAAACGGAAAAGGGATGGAAAAGAAACGAAATTAAAAAAACAGTCAACATTTTTCTTTAGTACTTTTTACAATTATCACGTACATTATACTCACGCGAAAGCCATTATCTCTACGGAAATAATGTTATCGTAATTATCTCATGGTATTAAAAATATCAACATTTTTAATCAACAAATAGTACTAATGCATTCTGAATGGTTTATTTTTTTTAATAAACCAAAAAATCCCGCGTCGGCACTCTTGCAGGAAATTTAAGATACAAAGAAATAATTCAATTACGGATTACGGACAATTAGTCCGTTGTCAAGTTTTGCACAAATTCGAAAATAAATTACATAAAAGTGTTAATAGATTTTTTTTTAGAGGCCAGAGGGAATCGAACCTAAATATTGTCGCGTTTACAGTCGCTTTGTGTCTCTGCGCTACGACGGCCTCTATAATGTTTTTTATTTATTTATTTGGAAGCCAACCTTACATGTGTATTCAAGTTGTTGCCCATATCTAAACTAATAAAAATAAATTTTAAAAATACTTTTTTAACTAAAAAACTAAACACCAGGCTTATAAACTTAATCTTATAATATAAACACAATTTCAGTTATATAAAAAAAAACACAAAAAAGGTAATACTTGAATTAAGCTTATAATAGAGAATAACAAATATTTCAAAATCAACGAAACTACTGTTATAAAACGTGATTTTTAAACGCACATGCAAAGAGCAATGTTAAATATCTAGAGCGTGTACACTCAAACGTGCCTTTTTAATATAAATATAAGTGACGCTCACTCGCTTTACCTTTTAACTTTTCCAACTTGTTCTGATTTACTACTAAATTCTTTTATTTTAAGCGCAATTCTCTTACTTACTTTAATTTAATTAAAAATTAAATTGCACTTAAATCAGCTTCACGCTGTATTCCGCACACAGCAGCGTAGGCAGTGTTAAGACACACCGTTCTCCACTTTCCCCCGGAACCGCCGAGTGGCGGAACTCAACACCAGAGCGAAGAAATGGAAATATAAATTTAAATAAATATTTCGTTTACAGTCACACTTTGTGCCTCTGCGCCACAGCCGGCCTCTATAAAATTCATTTAGTTTTAATAATAATATTTTTATAATCATAATGACAAAACATAATTAAATACACTACATTCAATATTTTTAAAATTCAATCTAATATTTTTCTTAAGCTAATATGTGATTTAATATTGCTGGTAAGAACTGATCATTTTCATAGTGACCTAATTTCGTCGACCCTTATTACCACAATCACTCTAATAAATGTTCATTGATAGAAGGCGCAGCGTACACGCATTGTAAATATGTAATGTATATTAGTTTTTATGAAAGTACATATATTTATATCTTTATACTGGTTTTATGAATATGAAAATTTTGTTTGGTTGAACGCGTTAACCTCAATAACTACTGGTTAGAGTTAAAAAATTCTTTTTAATTTGGATAGTCTAATTGTGGAAGCCTTTTGAAGTAGTCTTATCAGAAAAGCCTTTTGGAGTAGCCTTTATTACATCAAGTTAATCGTTACAGTGGGTAGTAGGTACAGCACTGACCGTAGGTTATGACTCACTTTGGACTCTTAAAATTTGTCATTTCATACATAAACTCTTAATTATTTCATTTGACCACGAAGGCAAAAGTACAGATAAAAAATTTGACAATGAACAAATTAATTATGTATGTATACGGAAAAAAGATAAATTATAAATATTTTTCTGTTGATAATATTGTTATATATCTTAATAGGATAAGTTCACAAATCTAATATGTTTAGTTGCGGGTTCGAATCACAACAAAGAAATAATTTATAACATAGACAGTTCTACGGTCTGTTGAGATAAAGTACCATTTTTATTTCTGTATTAGATATATTTTTTGGTGCGTTCAACAATGACATCGATAACCCTTATCTGCGTACCCAACAAAATGTTAAAGATGTGTGAAGATAATAATAATTTGATTAGTCTGAAGGGTTGGGCTTATAATATAAATAAGGATTGTATAGTTTAATAAATTTGTATATTTTTAGCTTCACATTTTATTCCGCACATAGCAGGGTATAGGGGACATAGGAACCTAGTGTTAGACTTTTCTGTTTCAATCGAATCCGCCACTTTCTGCCGAATTCTGGAGGCAATACGTGTTGAGTGGCGGAACTCAATGCTGCGCAGGCAACGGCCTCGTTACAAGAACGAAAAAACGAACAAAACTAAAAATATTAAATTTTTCATTTCCTCGAGTGGGAATCGAACTCACAACCTGTCATGAACTACAGTCGCATGTTTGTGCCCCTGCGACACCACTGGCCTCAATAATAATAATAATAGATAGTATAACAATATTATAATTATATTTTATTTCAATTTTTATATGTAACTAGTATACAAAAGTAAATATATAAAATGTGATATGTTAAACTTGCCGTCTATTGGTTGCCGCGTAACTAGAACAGCTTCAATTAAACAGTATAGACTTTGATATACCAATCAATATACGCATCGCGCTGATTGCAATATTCCTCTCATCTTCTTTGATGTTTGAGTTTTGTTATATAACTAAGCACATTTTTAGTTTTGTTTTTTTAGCTTCACGCTGTATCCAGCATATAGCAAGGTAGGCAGAATAGGCGTTTTAATACTTCGTTTTGGTTTTCAAAATCTCGTGAATCGCATGATTTGATTATTAGTATGTATCACACTACACAGCACGACGGGCCAGCAACCGAATTCCTCACCAGAGTCCTTCCGAATATGATTTCTATTATGTCTTTCGATAGGTTGTGTTTTCATGCGATGTCCAAGTCGATCTATTTGTTTAAAACGTAAAATATTTTTAATATTGGCATGATAATAACTACTGTAATAACTTAAGACAGAAGGTCCTTTAAGTAGAGACTAAATAGATTAACCGACTTGGTATTACATGGATCTCACAACTTTTTACGGTAGAAAGACTGAGCTGCGAGACTTGGGTTTTTTACAGGATGTTTTTGATG
>JAATLQ010024593.1:72112-85290 GCA_013421005.1 Heliconius erato x Heliconius himera
GATATGGAATTACAAAGTTATTCATGCAGTTGGTGTATTTGGAAAACTGGATTGAAATTACAAAATATTTAAGTTTTCCCATAATTAAGACACTAAACTCGATTTGTATTCCAAATTTGAAGCTTTTATGTCTGCTAGAAGTGCCTTGGACTTTTGATGATCGGTGAGTCAGTCAGTGAGTGACAAAATTTAGAAACTTTAACAAGTTGTCATTCTTAAACTACTGGTTCAAATTAACTGAAATTTTAAATATACCGTGTTTATATTATGCCTGACTAGTTACTGAAAATTCAGGTTTCTTGTTTTATCCACAACGAAGTTATAGGGGGTCGAAAATGGCCTGAATTGCTTCGAGAAAAGGATGGTACGGCCGTGCCGCTGTTTTTTGCTCGACTTGGCGGGGGCACTGCCGTGCCCCCAGATATCTAATGAAAAAAACATAATATCTAATGCAATACAATTTATGATTTGTTGTTATTTCCATAATTAAGTATTATTAACTTAATTGATATTTGAAACGCAAATTATCAAAAATGCCATAAAATTAAAAAGAGATGTGTCTTTTATATGGTTTATAATTTATGTATTTGGGGCCGTTCAAGTATTACGTAAGCAGTTTTTTTGCAATTATATGACTTTATGATATTGACCCCCCCACCCTCCCCTAGGTCATCAAAAATAAGCAATCTTCTTAAAAATATTTCCTTGAAAACGTCAAAAATAAGCAAATCCGAGACCAGCCCGCCCCCCTACAGTGCTTACGTAATATTTGAACGGCCCCTTTGTAAATATGTATATGTTGAAAGTTTACACTATAAAGTTATTATAAAATAGTTAATCGTTCTTCTTTGACACTTTTACATTAGTACCTGCAAACCTGTTGTACATACTCGTTTGTTTCATGATATGTGGACTAACAGGTAGTAAGGTCTGATAGGCACGACCTATAGGTTTTGTAATCTAACCGAGAATCGTGTGCAATATCGAGGAACTTGAAGGTAGTATCTATTAATATGCCGTGACGTAAAGTAATATGGCAAAAACTATGATCTTTTGACATTTAACTATGTATACTTTAATGACTTTTTTGTCAATAAGCCACGTGATCATCTGTTACAATAGTATCCCATAAACATTAGGGTAGGCAGAGAGAAATAGGCAGCTTCAAGACACTCCATTCTCCGCTTTTATAATTCTAATATACTTTATATATTATTTTTAAATCTAAATAAAGTTTTAAGAATTATTATGAGACTAGTCGTGGCGAAGCGACACAAGCATGTGACTGTAATCGCGACAGATTGTGATTTGATTCCCACTCGAGGAAGTGAAATATTTAATATTTTCATATTATCGCTCTGGTGTCGAGGCAAAACGCGGCTTTGAGTTCCGCCACCCAACATATAATGCTCCCAGAATTCGGTGGAAAGTGGAGAGCGGAGTGTCTTCACACAAGGCTCACTCTGTCTACCCTGCTATATGCGGGATACAGCGTGACACTGAAAAAAAAATATGATTTCAACAGTCATACAAACTCTAAGTATATTAATAAAAAATGCTTTACTAAAACTACTTTTTAAAAAATGCTTAACTTTTAATTATTTTTTAAACTAATAACTTTAACTCTGGCTTTGTGGTAAAATCCAGGAAAAAGACAAAAAAAATGTTTGTTAAAGCTATCAATTTTACGGTGAACCAACCAAAACATTCATTGGATTGCTCACGGATTTACAAGAGATAGGACAATGTAATAAAAAAATGTACAAAGGCTGAGAACAAAAGATCCAATCAAGCCAATTACGAAGTATTTTATCTCATATTAAAAAAAAACAAGATCGACACAGCCATCAATGACAAATACCTTTATTTAATGGTTTTTGATTTCATTTATTTATTGGAAGTTAATGTAGAAACCTAATGAGATTACAAATTTGATGTTAATGTAATCGTCACAATTGTTTTTATTTTACCAATATTTGATTACTTAACATATAAGAAGAAAAAAGGAAGTTCTACGTTCGAGTTCAGTACGGTGGACGAGTCGTGGCCGCCCTGAACTTAGTGTAATGCTACACATTAGTTTTACTTTTGATTACTTTCTTCTGACTAAATAATGCGTAGAAAATCAGAAAACCACAATTCGGGGCGGCCACGACTAGTCAACCGTAATGTACCTATGCATAAGGTATTTTTTGACCGTACGTATACACTTAAGACTCAGATACCCCAGATTTTTTTACAAGCAATATCTTTCAAATTGGCGGTAACTGAAGAATAGGGTGACGTTTGATCAGGTGATGCTTGTAGATAAGAATTTAATATAAAAAAATATCAAATCAAAGAACCATACCATACCAAATAAATAAATTAAAAAAATCAACGTCACGCTATATCTCGCACACCGCAGGGTAGACAGAGGGAACCTAGTGTTAAGACACACCGTTCCCCACTTTCTGCCGAATTTTGGAGGCATTGCGTGTTGAGTGGCAGAGCTCAACACCGCACTTTGTCTCCACACCAGAGCGAAGAAATGGAAATATAAACGTAAATAAATATTTCATTACCTCGAGTAGGGATCGAACCCACAACCAGTAGATTTTACAGTCACACTGTGTGCCCCTGCACCACGACTGACCTCGGATTTAATATACCTACATAATTATATCCTTTAATACTTTTTTTTGTAAATAACAATTTGCCTTATTACTGGTGGGAAACCACCATCAGTTGTAGAATATTCAATGATATAATAGAGGCTATAATGACTTGACTTCAACAAGTAAAAGGCTGTCAACTTATAGTCTAAGCCTATTATTACAGTCTGTATTTGAAAGACCGGTCTAAAGCCGCTAAATAATTAAATGATATATGATGATATTTAAATGAATAATGAATATTTAATTCAAATCTATGGTCCCTTGAAACAGAAAAAAATCAAGCTACATAATCAAAACTTATAGGATAGTTTCTGTGAACCTATAGATATGAAATTTGGCACGAAGTGAGAACTTTGTATTCTGTGAATACAAATAAATATAAAAACAATTACAAACTTACATTTGTAGTTTATTTCATACAAAATGAGTGCATATGCCCGCAAACTAAAGTTTGTAAACTTTTATAAGCTGTACATCACGTTGACCTACAATCCTGAAATTGGTACGGAAGCCTCGGTGGGAGTCCGACTCGCACTTAACCGGTATTTTATTTTAAATAAAATGTCAAGTCAAGTCTATAAACGCTTTACTAATAGACTTGAAAACAAATATACTTACTTATACTTGTTGCTTATTAGGTACAGTAGATATAGAGTACCTGCAAAATCTAGGTCACAATCCGTAGCGTTTTCATACTTCTGAATGTAAGGGTTACTACAGTCGACGTTATTAAGTGAAGAAAATAATGGACATCATTAGAGGTCTATAGTTTTTGAATACGGTTAGTTAGTATATTCCACAAGTGGAGTAAAATTCACCATAACTTTTTAATTGGAACCTTTTAAAATGTCAATAAATTAAAAGTATAAATCATATTTTCCTAATTCAGTAGCTAAACTGAAAACCTTAATTAATATTTAAATTACTCTACTCAAGTTATTTGAAGCTATTTAATAATAGTCGTGAGGTCAGTCGTGGCGCAGAGGTACAAATGTGTAAGAGGTTGTGGATTCCCTCTCGAGGATATTTAATAAAAAACGTAAATGGAAAATGGAGTATCTTAACACTAGGTTCCCCCAATACTATACCTATTGCTCCTTGCTAGATATAGCTTGAAACTAAAAAAATAATGATATTCCATTTAAGATTTCGGCATCATGGCGCTTTACAGACCATCCTATATCTTTCTTTCATATCAATCACTTGTTAGAAAAAGGTTAGCGTAAGGTCAATGTAACATGGCTATTAAGTGCATAACAACATTAATTAGAAATATATTATATACCCCCACCTTTTTTATAATATAAACAAATATATTATATACTAGGTTCCCAGAGTCCCTCTGCCTACCCTGTTATATGCGAGATACAGCGTAAAGATTGAATGGAGCACTTTTTTATATAATATCATGTAATTCTATCTACTTACCTTATATATTGGGGAATAAAACTAACGCAAACTTAAAAATTAAAACAATATACACCATAGTAGTATTATTTCAAATAATAAAATATAATGTTAAAATTTAAATTTACAATACTAACGCAAGTGAATCCACAGCTGTAGTTAGAAAAAAACGTTCGTTTAACTCAAAGAAAATTATAACACAAACTGCGCAGAAACAGCAAGATAAGAATATGATAATATGAATAGGATCATTAAAGGGCATGATTTATGTGATTACAGCAAAATAACAACCAATTTTTACTATTAACTTAATTACATAAGAACTATAATTTGAAAGACTACGTTAGTTTAAGTATCAATTCCTAATAGCAAATCGAGCTGAAATGTTAACTCTAATATTTGTGTTGCAAATATATCTTATTGTCGACGCCAAAAATATTGAAAATGGAAAATTTAAATTAAACAGAAATAGTGGTATGTGAAATAAAATATGTGCAGTATACGTTGACTATGTAATAATGTAGATGTTAATTTATTTTAATGTTTTATATTATGTTTTAATATATTCAGCATCACGCTGTATCCCGCTTATAGAATGGTAAGAAGAGGGAAGTGTTATGACACTCCGCTCCGCACGCACCGCTCTATTTTTCAGATATTATGTGTTGAAAGGCACTGAAAGGAAAATATTTCATTTCTCCGAGTAGTAATCGAATCCACAACTGTTGCATTTATAGTCACTGTGCCGCTGCACCACGACAGCAATCCCAATCTAATTAAATTAATTTGAAATTTCAGGAATATTACCCGATAGAACGAATCGTATAGAAGATATCTATCTCCGATTTTACAATGGGTATGTATGTACATTAAATTATTTAATCTAAATTTAAAAATGTAATTAATATTTAATTTATACAGTATGTAAATTGATTACCATATTTGATAATTTATTTTGTGTCAGACAACTGTAATATACTGTACTATAGTTTTAAAGTTATTATGAATATTTAGCTTAGTAGCATTTTAATTACTTAAGTATAAAAATTATACATTTTAATCTCTATATGTAATAAAACAGTAAAAATATTTTGTCTGTACATTTAGTAATTTTGAATGAAATGGATAGAGGGACGCTTAAATAGAATAATAGAAAGATTTTTTTTTTAATTTCTTGTCTGTCTGTCTGTATGTATGGTCACGTTAATCTCCGAAAGTATTGAACCGATTTACTTAATACTCTATATTTATACAATATCTGCTTAAGACAGTCCAGTTATTAATTTCAGTCAGAATAACATTTGAAGTTCGTTGTTTCATCAAAATCTGTCACCGCTCATCTTAAGATCGCGTGGAGATATCAAGTGAAAATTAATATCAAATATCCAAGTCTGCGGTCCTTGGACCCCTGAAAAAATGCAGCTCGAGAAGTCAACGTTTGAGCGTCATGAACGAGTCATGAGCGTTTATTCGTTATTTTTGCTGCATTTTATATTAAATTCCGCGCAATCAAAACCTATAAGATTCTTGACACTAAGCCCGGTGTTGAATTCTGCCACTTAACACACATGAATGGGCGAAAACTGGGGAATAGAGTGATTTAACATTAGGTTCCCGCTGCCTACCCTGCTATATATGGGATACATCATGAAGTTAAAAAATAAAAGTAATACGGACTGAAAAGGGCTTCTTTTGACTTGCATAGCAAAAAGAAGCCTTTGCTATAACTATTTCTGAATCAGACAGCGTCTGGGTGGCGGGCAATCTATATATGTTACTACTAGTTTATAAATATTTACTCTACGTACCTATTCATTATATAAATAGTCTATATACACAAAAATAGATTGCCTTCACTCTTAGTTCGTATAAGATGAAATCAATATATCAATATATGCCGCAACAATGACGTATATAAAGTTTATAAATAGTCTTTTCACATACATTGATATATTAAATGGTTTTTTTAAAAACATGCAATTACGTCATTACTGCACCAAGCGAATGATATACAATTACAGTGCGCTAGATTTGAGCTGAGCTGTGCATTTGTGTGAGTGTCACTAAAAGTAGCGCCAGAAAAAAGCTTTTAGAGATAAAATTTATTAATAGATCATAAAAAATATATTCTCATCTTCACTCTCTCTTCTACACCGGACACTACATTGTCATAATTTTCACTCTCGTCTAATATGTAATTTAATAGTGAATCATATGATAGAAAAACAGCGCTTCGTCTATGTTTTTTTCTTACTCCTCGGTCACATATATTTTCCTTTCTTGTGCACTGATATTACCTTTGAACTTTATCTTATACTATTAATAAATGAATTACAATAAAATAGTAGGAATTTAATAATTGACGCTGTAGTACAAGAGATTTAGACTTAGGCAACGAAAATGACGTCACATTTACACTATATATGAGCACTCACACAAAGGCAAAGCTTAGCTTAAAACTCGCGGACTGTGCGTAACTACAAAGTTATTATCATAACATAATCATACTTTTTTTTTTAATATTTGAATATATTATAATTAAAAAATCTTATATTATGTTGAACAAACTAGAAATATCTGCGAGACACGCTTGTAACATTGTCATTTTAACGAAGACAAATTTAATAATTTACAGTATAATAAATATTGCAGCACGTTTATTTAAATTACAGAAATTCATTTGAAGAATACGTGGATATACCACTCAGCCAAGCATCCCATCTTCTTGATGTTAAGGGCTTCGACAACAATAATCCCACCGTCCTTTACATCCATGGCTTTATAGAAACTGCTCAGCAAGAGAGTGTTCAGGTAAAAACAAACTAAAAGAATATTTTAATTATTTCAACATTAAAACAGTTAAAGAACAAGTATATAAGGAAATTATTGATACTTATGTATATATCTGTATATTTACTATTTAAAATTTGTTATTTTCGGAATCGGTGCAAATAAATAGTACCCCTTAATGAAAAAAAGCGTTTGATTGGAAACTACAAAAAGTGTAAATGCGAACGGGCGAAACGTGTATATTGTTTTGTTTTTTGTAGACTTTTTCAAAAAGGGCTGAACTAAAATATGTGCCCCCATGCAACATAAGAATGTCCAAAATCCATTTATAATTGGCTGAGCAATAAATAAACATACAAACAAAAATAACATACATTCGAAATGATAACCCTCTGCTTTTTAAAATCAGTCAGTTGTAAAAATAATTGAATAAAAATAAAAAAAAATATGTTTTATACTTTGTAAAAGGAGTAACTATTTTTTTTTATTATTATTACGACTTTAATATTTTATGATCTAGGAATTAATAATATATTGTAGAAATAACATGCATAATATTCACAGCACATTCACAGCAATGTAATTAGTTTATTGCATGTTTTAAATTGTGGACAAGATGGGCATGACAAGCAAAATGTTTTAATTTACATATTTCAGTACATACAATATTCAACAGGGTTGTGACCGAAGCAATGCCTCCAGAATTCGGCAGAAAGTGGGGAACGGAGTGTCTTAACACTAGGTTCCTTCTGCCTACCCTGCTGTATGCGAGATACAGCGTGAAGCTAATAATTATAAAAAAAATTGCTCTTAAAAGTAGACTTTTATTTAAAAAATATATATTATTTATAAATTTAAATAAACTATATATCTATAACTTACTTGAATTATATAAACAGTTATAATTAAGATATAAATTTAAAAAAACTCAATAACTTATTAGTATTGAAAATAAGCTGCTTTGGTTTTGCGTTTGGTTGTTTTTACATGGCAACTATTTAATAATTATTAATTATTAACAATATAATTTAAGTCATTTATAATATTCTATTTCCAACTAGTCTTATATGGTAATATGGGGTATAAGTTCTAAAGACATTCTTATATAGTATTATTTGCAAGGCTATCGGCGTTTCACTTGCGTAGTTATTAATATAAAATATATTAAATCCATTAATTTAAGGTAACCTTATTATAGTTTGTTTACCTTTTATTTCACGACTTCCTGAATACGATATAGTTATACCGTAAATCAATTAACCCCAGTCACCACATCACCTATAGCCAATAATACAATACTTAATAGTATTAACACACCCATTTTCCCAGAGGACTCTCTTGTAGAGTTATATTTAGATTAGTAACTTGATACTGTAAATGTATTAAAATAATTTAATTGATTTATCATTAAATCACACCTAAACGTATATAAAACGTCGTTATCTACAGTACTGTTACATTTTTATATAATATTAAATTTGAAATTATATATTATACTGGTTTAGTACACCAAATGAGCAATATGTGTAGAGGCCGTCTATTCTTAAGCTGAACTTACAAACACATACAAATAAATGTTATTACAATAACACGTATTTTGTCATTTGTCAATCAGTAAACGTCACAGCAAAGAATAGCATTTGCGAAATAATATATAATAAATAATAAATAAATACTACAATTTTACAACATTGAGTTCCGCCATTTAATACTCTCAAACCCTCCAGAATTGGACGGAAAGTGAGGAGTGGAGTGTCTTAACACTAGGTTCCCTCTGCCTACCCTGCTGAATGCGGGATACAGCGCGAAGGTATATAATACAATTTTAAATTGCCTGCAAAAAGGCAAACTCCTACAGTTTGTCTCAAATCAACATTAGACGATTTTGATGTGTCTGTTCTAAGAAAAACTGTCATGTCATTTCATCCAGAATTCAATGGGATGCCAACATTAACAAAAATATGCAAGTTTTGCCCGAAAAAAATGGTTTTGATGTCTGTTTAGAAACTCCCTGATAAATTTAATTATTTTTTAAATTTCTCAATCAAAATGTCAAGTATGTCGTCAAAAATTCACACACACAATAGACATATACAAAGATGGTATTTTTGCTTTTATGAATTAAAAAAAATGTGTATATATTGTTTTATTTATTTATTATTTGTTATATACTTTTGTATGTGCTTGGAAGTTCAATTTTACAGTAGATGATCTATACTTATATGTTTATTAATGTATGAGCTCGGACGGAGAGTGGAGAACGAAATGTCTCGACATTAAGTTTTTTCTGCCTACCCTGAAAGATGTATATATATGTATATGTATTTAAAAAGCAATATTACCTATGCTTATTATAGTTTATTTTGTAATGCAGTAATATAAGTTTAAAATATCATATTCATCAGGTCATGGTGAGCGCGTACTTAGAAACAAGGCCGGATACAAACATAGTACTACTAGACTGGTCGAACATGTCACATGGTTCTTATTTAGTAAACGCCGCCAGGAATACTAAGAAAGTAAGTGTTTAAAATATCTATATGATAACAATTATTTTTTGATATGATAAAGTTTTATTTCACATATAAATGTCACAGGTGGTTGTTTATTCTATTCCACTCGGTTAAATTAATTATTTTCTCATATCTCTACTCTGGTATGGCATTTCTCTCTCTACAGAGGTGCAGTGTTGAGTGCCGCGGCTCCACATTCTATGTAGAAAAAAATGTGTTATAGCACTATATTCTCTTTATTTGCCCTGCAATATCCGTGATAAGGCGTTGTTTTACCTTCACGCTATATGCCTCACATAGGTAGCAGTGTAGGCAGATTGACCCTGGGAGCCTAGACACTTTCCGCCGAATTTTTGAGGCAACGCCACGCTTTACCTCATGCCAGAGCAAAAAATTGGAAACATTAAATAGTCCATTCCATTCCATTCTTCCGAGTGGGAATCGAAGTCACAACCATAGCTTCACGACGTCTACGTAACAAATGTATATTAAAAAGAAGAAATGTAATATAAAAAATAAGAATCTATTTACAATAGTCTACTTACAATTATTTTGTTCATTTCCAGGTAGGAGCTGCATCGGCGGAGCAAATAAACAAGTTAATTGAAGACGGCTTACAAATAGAGAAGTTGCAAGTAATAGGTCATTCCCTCGGAAGCCACGTAGCTGGCTACTTGGCAAGGGAATTGAAAAATAAATATAACAATACCATAAAAAGGTAAATAAAACCAGGCTTTTATTATGTGATTTTTGCTTTCTTCGTCTAGGAGTAATAACGGTTTATGTTTATGAACTGATGTTTTCTTGTTAGAGTAGAATTTATCATCTGATGTAAATGTGATGGTAGTGAGTTCGTCGTAGAAGGAAAGATTTTTTGTTTCCCCGCCCTGACATGACAAAGCGCGGTGTTCAGTTCCGTTACTTAATACCGATATGCGATATAAAGCGAAAAATTTTAATGTCATGGCCTTATTTAACTATCTACGAGTGAGTGTCTGATGTCTAAGTACGAACAAAAACAAAGCATACTGTATAATTATATTTGAATTTAGATACGAATATAATGTTGTTTCAACATTTTTTTGTGTAAAAGTTAATGATTTTCCTTTTATACATAAGTATAAAAAACCCATTTTAATAAAAAATCAGCTTCACGCTGTATTCCGCACGCAGCAAAATAGACAGAGGGAACCTAGTGTTGAGGCACTCTGTTCCTCACTTTCTGCCGAATTTTGGAGGCATTGCGTGTTGAATGGCAGAACTCAACGCTGCGCTATGCCTCGACACCAGAGCGAAGAAATGAAAATATAAATTAAAGTAAATATTTCATCTCCTCGAGTGGGGATCGAACCCACAACCAGTCGGTTTTATAGTCACACTTTGTGCCCCTGCGCCACGACTGGCCATACCTATCATATGTACCTATATTGTCTATGTCTACTATTATTAATTACCAAACATAGTTTATGACTAGCTCTAGGAACTAACAGTAATTAACTATAAAAAACCCATATAAGATATACCATTACTCATTTGTACTGTGATTTATATCTTACATTTCCTTTAATTCACACTTTTTCAGTGGCGTAGCTAGAGTATTTGCTGCCTGGTGCAGCTTAAGATTTGATGCCCTTTAAAATGGTCAAAATAATTTCAGATTTCAAAACACAGTTGAGTAGATATATAATGTTTTATTGCTTCAACACTATAATAACTATATATAAGTTATAAAATTAGATTTTGGTAAAAATTATTGCAAAAATTTAAAAACGTACATTACGGGCTTTTTGACTAACAAAGTCATTAATCACATTTTCAAAATCAATAATATCGACTTGTTCATGTTCGATTGACGTGATAGCGAGATTGTATTTTTCATTTATATTCTCTCATTTTTCTTGTTCATTTCTTGATTCATGATTGAAAAAAAATTTGAAAAATAAATCGTAAACTTTGATGCCCGGTGCGACTGCACCGCTCGCACCCCCCAGCTACGCCACTGCACTTTTTTAAGTGACTTCAAAAAAGAAGCAGGTTATTTCGACTGTATTTTTAATGAAATTTCATATTTTTCATATTGTAGGGAATGTATGGAGTCGGTGCCAACTTGACTAATTTTTTTTTTATTATGTTTTTAGTACGGTGTATTTCAGAATAAAACTTATGTCAAAGTTATTTATTTCTTAGCTGATGCCGGAAAACACCGTCACCGTCAAAAATAAAGGATTTTATATAATAAATACCTATTACTTATGTAACAATAGTTTCATTTATCATTTTAAATTTTCTTTGTATCGAAGTAATTAACGTTTAAGTTTGTGTGTATAGAATGTGCGTATGCATTAGAATGTATGTACGTGTGACTGCGAACGCGATAGGTTGTGGGGTCAATACCCACTCGGAAATGGAATATTTAATATTATCATTTCTTCACTCTAATATTTTAGGTTAACTGCTCTAGATCCAGCGTTTCCAGCATTCTACCCAGACGGTGTAGTAATGGACCACGTCACAGATAAAGATGCTGCATTCGTGGATGTGATACATACGGACGCAGGAGGATATGGCGCTCCGGTGCGCACTGGGACTGCTGATTTTTGGCCCAACGGAGGCAAGAGTATACAGCCGGGGTGTCCTCGGTTTGCACCGATTCCACTTTCAGATGACAGTACGTTTTTACAAAACATGCAATTACTCGTATATATTTTTTAGTGTTCGGGGAATCAGTTGCAGCTTAAAGACCTTGTGAATTCGAGACAATATATTAACAGAACTCTCTGTTCAAGGTCAAGGTTCCAATTTTATACAAAATAAATTAGCAATTAAATATATATAATAATAAATTATAAAATCATATTTATTATATACACAACATTAGTAATGTTTAGTCTCGTAAATCAATATTTATAATATAGCCAGCTCTAACATAACAAAATAATAACTTACAGTACAGCCGACGAGTCGTGACCACCTAGAAGCTAGCTGTAGGCTGTGCAAATTTGATTTTAGGTTAGGTTAGGGTACTTTTAATTATTTTCTTCCCGAGATACTAATTTCAACACGACCCCGACACAGCTTATATACCGAGGCCTATCCTCTGTACGTAACAGAGAGCTTGGTATATTAATATTTTTTTATCGTTTATTAACAGATCTCTGCAGTCATTGGCGATCGTGGAGATTTTATGCGGAGTCTGTACGTAATCCGGAAGCATTCCCAGCATCACCTGCAGAATCTTATCATAAGTTTAGGGAAAATCCTACACCGGAAGTAGGATTCGTTTATATGGGTGCTAACTGTGATACTAAGTAAGATATACACATGCATATATTTTCTAAGTTCATAGATTTTTTTTATTTTATTGTCATAATGTGAAAAAAGAAATAAAATATAATAAATATGTATATATGTAATATTGTTTATTTAATTTCAGTGCCCGTGGATCTTATTATTTGACAACAAATTCAGAATCTCCTTTTGGCAAAGGCATGGACGGAATTTATGCTAAAAACAAAAGCAATAAGAATAAAAAATCATAAAATTTTGTGGACTGACGCTACTTAAAATTATATTGGAACTGATTTTTTTATAGTTTTTAACATCACATTGGAAAATGGGTTAATATGATATTTATTACATATAACTTGCCTCTTGTTGGTTTTGGTATACAAATGGTAAAAGTTATAATTTAAGTATATAGAAACGATGAATAGACGATGCGAAATGTGTTGTTTAAAAGGTGTGAGCTTATTACTTGCCGTAATAATAGTTATATGTTTTATTGAGTTGTTCGGAAAGTCATTCTGTTTCT
>JAATLQ010024593.1:87932-111615 GCA_013421005.1 Heliconius erato x Heliconius himera
AAATATATATTGCTATTTCACTGTCAAATTAATACCGATTAATAACTAAATAAATAATATCGACTTAACGTCCATCATTTTGATCAAATGTATCGTACATTATATAACTTGAAGAGATGTTTTATTTGGACGGAGAAAAGTTTTCAGAAACTCAGTAACAAGTTACTTCAAATTCTTTCTCATAGAGAAGCTAGAGCATTTATGAGCTTCAAATTTCAGCTTTCAATTCTTTTTAATTTATTACAATTTTTTGTTTGATAATCTAGGTACAACACTATTTGAGGCTATACTTGAAGTTGATTTTTCGGTGGTGAAAAAATTATAGTTAAAAAAGGCATAGGTAGTTGATTTAACATTAAATCACAAAATATATATGTTAAATTATTTCATATTTTTAATTAGTAAATAGTGTTCGTCTTAATGACGACAATAATTAATGTAGATGCGCACAATATTATGTAATGGAATAAAGTAGTATTATGCTATTGTATTTTTTTATTAAAATAAATATATATATAAAGCAGCGTTTTCTTAATTGTTTTAATAAAATAAATCAACAAATGTTTTAATTTTTATTTAGTTTATATTTATATATATATTTTATACAGGTACAATTTATGATGTGATTTTTTGAAATCTCGAAATATTGAATACCGATAATAGTGAGGTGTCGACTGAAAGTTTTTGAGCAAGCAAGTAGAGTCCAAATACCATAACACCGGTCAAAAGAAATCTGGAAACAAAAGTTAGTGAAAATAATTGAACGATCTACAGTTACCTATCTACAGTTGATATCCACAGTTCATATATTTTTATAAGGATTTAGTTTATTTTGCTTACGTTAGAATTCCAAATTTAAACATATTTTATCTGATAAATAAAAATCACCCGATATACCTAAAAAATGTTGCATTTCAATATATTATTTACAATTTCAATTTAAGAAAAAAAACCTCTCTATGATCGGTATCTATATATCGTTACAAATATTTCACACGAATATCTTTTGAATTCCTATCCTATAGATATATATGTATAATAGATTCAGATCGTAATAGGGATAATTAAGAGAACATCGAGTTATTCAACGTACTCTACGAAATCTCCAGTAAAACCAGTAGACTCCAATTTAGACAAAGGGGTATTATTTACTAAAATACTATTTGTTTTAGTATTCGAATATACTTCAGTTATAAATTTCGTAGTCCAAAATGCGGAAAAGGCAATTGCTCCAAGGATAAGAACACTGAAAGTTAGAGCACATTTTAGTACTAGACCTTAAAAACAGTTATTTTTAAATGATTTTAACTTCATGCTGTATCCTGCACATGTCAGGGTAGGCAGAGAGACACTGGGAACATAGTGTTAAGACACTACGTTCCCATTAAGATACTACCGTACCCGACCCTCCGCCGAATTCTTGAGGCATAGCGTTTTGAGTGACGGAAAGCCCGCGCTTTGCCTCGTTACCAGAGCGTGAAAATAAAAATAATAAATATTACATTTACTCGGATGGCAATCGAACCCATAATCTGTCTCGCATTTACAGGCACACGCTAGTGCCCCTGCGCCACGATTAATAAACTAAAAATATAGTAAAAATAAACTTACAGTCCTGCAGCCATTTTTTTCTATGATATTTTTTAAGAATAATTTAAAAGATATATCTATCTTATTCTATTATAGCTTAATGCTCAGTGAAGACTAAAAGGAATTTCTTTCAATAGAACAATACTTATTGTTATACGACGTTCGTTGTATACGTTGTGTAAAAATAAAGAGTACAAAAGAATAATATTTATTTTGAATATATTTTAAAACTACATCTAACGGTGTTATTTTTTTATTTCTATTCTCATAGTAGATATATTTCTTTTACATTAGTTGGAAAACTTGTCAGAATATATCAGATTTTAATTAAATCTTTAATCTTTTCTGTTGCGAAAAAAGAAAGAAAGTGTTATTAACGTTTTTTTTTAAGTGGAGCTGTACTCGTATGTATTCATGTAATAAAATCTAAGAATCTGAATTACACGCACTTATAATTTTTGTATCATCATAAAACTTAGCAATTATATGTAAACTAAAAGACAATATAGTATTATAGTACCATCGAACTGATCTGATAATGGAATTGGAAGATGGCTGACGGAACCTTGGATTGCTACTAGTAAACATATCAAATTTTTACTGTAATATCATAAATAGAATTAAGTTTCTCTAATGCCTTAATTTTAAATATTAATAACTTACATTGACGAACTTCAAATAGATCTTTTTTATTACTGAGACTGAGAGCTTATCAAGATTGTTATATAATATTTTCTAAAATTTAACCGCTCGAATGATGCTAATTTGAGGCCGTCTCGGTGCAGTGGTTCATGTACTCGATTCCCACTCGGGTATATGAAATATTTCATATTTTAAATTTCTAGCTCTGATATAGAGGCAAAGTGCGGCGTTGATATCCGCCACTCAACAAACAATGTCTCCAGAATTCGGCGGAAAACGGAGTATCTTAACATTAAGTGGCCAGGTTCTCTTTGCCTACTCTGCTACATGTGTGATAAAGCGTTAAGCTGTATCACTCACAAAATAATATAAAAAAGAGAAAATTTGAAGAACACATATTAATACAATGATTTTATTAATAACTTACTTAGCCTGAACATTGATTACACATAATATGACACGCTACAAAAAGTATTATATATATTTTTTTTTAATTTCTTTTCTTGTCTCTATCTGGCATATTCTGCATTGTAGTGATTTCCTCTACATTACCATCACCTGTGGGCACAGCATATATGTCTGAAGTTGGATAAAACTCAGTTGTTGTTGTAGTAACGTTAGTAGAAGTGGTGGTGTTCTGTCCCACGGCTACAGGTGACATTGACGCATATTTTGCTGCCCAGTACATTCCGAAAGCAAACAGACATCCAATTAGCAAGCTAAAAATTAAAAAAGTAACAAGAATATCTTTTATAATCAATAATTCTTAATCACCTTGTAAGTTCTTAAGCTGTTAAAATCAAAACAGATTTTGAAAAGGACGATTAAACAGTATTTTTTTAAATACATATATTAGTTACTATTTTGATAATTAATTATATTGTTTCCATTTAATAATTTTATTTTTCACACTTTAAATTTAGATTTACAAAGATACACACTAGCCGAAAGCCATCAGAACTTCTTACTTTCCTGAATAGATTCTACTAAAACTTTGTGTACCATTTATACGATGACAATGGCCGGTCAATTCAATGCTTATCGGCTTACAAAACTTCCTTGAACTCTATACATAAGTTCATATATTTTTTTAAACATCGAGATAGTATATTTTGTAAATACAATACCTTCCTCCATATTAAGTGCATTAAAACGATAAATATAATAAAAACGATAGTTTACAACAAAAAAATAAACCTTGATAATAATTCAATAAACTAAAAGTATAAATAAAATTGTTTGGAGGAAATTATTATAATTAGTACAATATTCTTGATATTTTCAACGAATTGACAAATACTTTTAGTCTTTTGTATTTTAAGTTTAGTTCAGCTTCACGCTATACGTCCATGTAGCTACATGGAATGGTAGGCAGAAAGAATATAGTGAACTCACTTTCTTCTCTTTCCGCCCGAATTCGAGATACCGCGTGTTGAGTAAATATCCATTCTTTATTCTTATGATTGTATCTTAATATAAATAATAATTAAGAATATTAAAGTCATTAAATTCAAAATTCTAATTCAAATTCAAATTCAAATAATTTTATTCAAAATAAGAAGTTACATGCTTAATTTTTTGAACGTCAAATTTACCACCAGTTCACTAAAATTAATGCCTCAAACCTGAGAAGAACCGGTGCAAGAAACTCAGCGGGACCTATTTTTTAAAATCAATTTTAAACAAATACATATTTAATTATTTGTGACAATGATACCTTTGAAACAGACTGGAGCGAGCATTACATACCCAAGGCGTGTTATCATTTACAAAATCATTAATTTGGTAATAACCTTTAACACACAAACGTCTTTTCACAATTTTTTTAAATAATAAAAGTGACTCCAGGATTTTTGTTTTATATACGACGTAGCTTGTACAGTTATTCCATTTGCTTACAATGTAATGTTAAACGTAAAATGTAAAGGTGAAGTTTATTTATTTGTCGTTCTTACGAGGCCGAGCTCTTATCTTATTAGGTCAAAACACCGGATTATTCGTCATATAATATTTTGTTTAGCTTCATCACGATTAGCGATCGTAGCAGGGTAGGCATAGGAAACCTGGGTACACTGCGTTCCCATTAAGACACTACCGTTCCTCACTTACCGCCAAATTATTATAAGCCTTACGTCAGATCTGAACTTTGAACGTTACCTCGAGTCTTTGGCTACAACTGCAGCTAAAAAAGTAGGTGTCCTCTCAAAGGTTAGGCAGTATTTCACTCCGGAACAGCTTCTCCAACTTTATTAAGCTCAAGTCCGATCGTGTATGGAGTACTGCTGCCACCTCTGGGACGGATCTGTTAAATATCAACTAGCGACCTTAGACTTGATTGAAAATCGCGCCAAGAAGCTCATTGGCGACACAGCGATTGTTGAGGCAAAGCGGCAAAGCCTTGAACATCGTCGAAAAGTAGCTTGTCTATCGATATTTTACAGGATACATTTCGGAGAGTGTGCAGCAGCGCTGCATGACTTAGTACCCTTTTCTCCTTTCCATATGCGCGGCACTAGACGTAGGCAGGGATTTCAACCATATGTTGTCGATATACCACCAATTCGCACGCAGCGCTTCGCCTTTTCAAGGCAAGAGCGAATAGGCATTACCTAGGTAAGCATGCTCCACCATCGTTCGCGTCGTCACTTACCACCAGGTGAGGTAGAGGACAAATGTTTGCCTATCTTCAGTAAAAAAAAAAATCTGTAGGCATCGCGTGTTGAGTTGCATAACTTAACGCCGCCATTAGCTTCATATATACAACAAACTTAATTAAATGACAAACTTATTACACAACTTTTTTACTTAAAGTATTTTTTTTATTTCTAGAGTTTTCACTGTTACTATGGATAATATTTATACTTAATAAACTTATATATTCTTTGCATTTTCCTTCTGATAAACATTTATTCTATCCAAAATTATCAAGAAATTAAAATTTTAAGTAACTATATTCTGTAGTCGTCGTCACAGGTATATTATGAGTGGTCGTGGTCGTGTCAGCATTGTTCATAATATATTTTGTTGTCCAGTAAGCTCCAAAAGCTAATAGACCGGTAATTAAAATGCTGAAAATATAATAAATTACGAAATAAAACGTTGTAATTATCACAATGATGCATTAAATACAATTAAATAAAGAAATTTTAATAAAACTTCGTATTAATATATTTTTAAAACAACATCAAAGAACATTTTAACATACATAGATATAACTAGAATAAAATCTTCATGCAACTTCTGTATCTAGCAGATCAGAGATAACCGAATAATAGTTGTTACATTGTCATATACATATATCGTGACCCATGGTTGGAAAATGGGGAACGGAGTGTCTTAACATTAGGTTAGTAGGTTTCCTCTGTCTACCCTGCTGCCGTATACAGCGTGAAGCTGATAAAATAGATAATAGAGATAGGTACTCACAATGCAAAAGGCATATTTATTAAATTTTTTAAGATGCTATCCAAAACCAAGTCGTAATCTTAAAATTGCAATAGCACAATATAATTCAATGAAAGAATTAACCCTTATATAAGATTTATCATCGTACGTAAATGTAGTAATCCACACAACCCGAAAGAGAGTTTTTAAATTAGCAAGTTTTATTCATGTTATAATAAAACAGTAAAAAATGTGTCTGTAGTCTGTATTCAATATTTTTACGAAAAATACATTAAGGGTGATGTAAAAATAGTGATAAAACTAAAGAAAATACTTTTGCCTGTTTGTTTGTCTGATTGTACACATGATGTGATCTTCTGAACTACTCGGTTTTAAGTTTAGGCAGGAGCAAAGCTATAAAAATAATGAAATGCCATCTAAAAAAAGGCGTTTTGCGTAATAGATTTTTTTTATGTATATTTAAAATATTAATAATAATTAAATTATTAAATGATTGAAAATGCAGGCCTCTTTAATAAAAAAATATTCAGACAGATCTCTTAAACATCTTATAAGAACTATAACACAGTCCAGCTAAACTATAAGAAATAACCACTTGCCACCTCAGCAAAATTTGTCCAGCGCGATAGTCATTTTTCATTTAAGAAATGACAGGCCTTAATTATAAGAAATAGAAACATGCCTCCTTGCCAAAAGTTGAGTCAAATGATCAATTTGGATGTTGACAAATAAAATCATTAAAAGTTGAGGCTACCGAGGCGCGAGGCGTATTTGACTGTAACCGCTAATTCAATTGTCTTCATTGCCCACTCTGATACGACAAGAGCAATGTAGAGTTCTGCCACTCAACTCAATATTTTGAATTCGGGTAGACGGTGGAGAACGGAGTGTCTTGATTTTAGATTACCTTTGAAAACGGCTGGTAAATTGAATTACCATGGCAAGAGCAACAAAGTCAAACTTTGATTGCGGGCTACGACTAGTTGTTATTTAAAATAATAATTAGCTTATACTTTAAATCTTATAGCTATCAATTTATTGTGCACAACACCTTACTTCTCTCAATAATATTTAATGTTTAATATTAATGTTTGGTGTAAGAGTATAATAACCTGAATGACTTATTTCCTCGAATGTGATAAAAGATTCAAATTTCACACGCTTCATGTTCAATAAAAAGACATTCACTTTAAATATATTTATATTGTATTAAATGATTATTTCCGTGATTTATATAATAACTAAAATAAAATCTGTTAATGTAAAAACAGAAGCTAATAGCGATAGCACTCCGATAGTAAGGTAAGTTTTATCGAAGGGATGTACTAAACGTCGAGGATTATTTGTAACAGTTGAACGATTTTTCTTGAGTTTTTTGCTTTCAACTATAACCTGTAATAGAAAACATATTGCAATTAGAAAATATAATACATTTTCACGAAGAGATTTTTTTCACATATAATTTATAAAATGTTCCATCACCTACATAATCCTTTGAAATTAATGAAAAGTGCTCAAATACTGTACTTGTCACAATTTTTTTTTTCTATGTTGTTCATGAATTTATGTAACATCCTATCTAGTATCTTTTTTTCGATTCATTATGAAAAAATGTTGTTACAGTGTATAATTTGAAACAAATATCTCACCAGCATAGCTGCATTTAGGCCCAGTATCACAAAACCAGAAAATAAAAAATATGCATGCATAAACGTATACATTTCTTCATCAATTAACATGGACAAAATAAGGCCTATCGGTATTTGTATCTGTGACCATATGGCACCCCCTATTAGCGTCTGTTCATCTCTATTCTTTGGTCTACCATTCACTTCGCCTATGATCCATAAGCCCCCAGCAACTATCACGAGTCCTAAATTTATAAACTTCAAAATAAGGCTAGCAATGCGTAACACCATTTGCTCCTAGAGTCATCTCTAATATGACATTGAAGGTTTATGATTAAAAGTTTTAGCTCATTTGACGTAGTATATCGTTTTTTTTTTAATAAAATTATAATAAAACTAAATTAAAAAGTACGTATAGGTACTACTAAGCTTAATTAGTATTACATAGTTAAAAATAAATATGTAATACTATTTTTTTAATTTTTCATTACTGTATAATCTCTATACACATACTTAGGCATGCTTTAAATATTAGCATAAAAAAAGAATATTTTAACTCTTTTTTTATGCTAGCATTTATTAGCTTTAGTTCTGCGAAACTAGAACAAGTCGTAAAAATATCTAAGCATCTTTTATCACAAAAATAAAGAAAAATCTAAACAACAAAAGGGATTACATAAAATAATTGTAACAGAGAATTATTAAAATAAATTAATAATAATAAAGTACTTAATAAAATATTTTACTATTATTACTACTGTTTTCTATGATTACTACAGTAGAACAATTTTTTCACATTATTTTGAAATGTTAAATCATTTTATTGGTTGTTATATGATTTGTTTGCAGTTTTTATTATTGCTTCGGTGTAAATCGATAATAAAGACTACGTGAGTTTTATGTAACTTAATAAAAAATAAAAGATCATTAAAAAATGCGAACATTTAACATGTAATGTGCAGGGGCATAAGCGTGTGACTATAAAGGCGATAAATAGATAGAAGATAAATAGATAGAAGTATAGAAAGAAGATAAAATTCTGCGGAAATTGGAGAGCGAAGTGTCTTTACGCTAGATTCCCTCTGCCTATCCTACTATATTCGGAATACAGAAGATACAAGATAAAAAAAATAATAATAAATATTTACAGGATAATTTCATAGAGGTAATAAAATTAGATGAGTACAATAGGCCAAAACGATTCGACAGCGGTAATGTTACAGCGACAAAGGAAAACGATACTAATGTTGTGATAGGCATGGTATTGAAGAAAAATATTATTCCTATCTGGGTAAAGTACAAAACACTCGGTTTCCTATAAAAGTACTAGAATTATATTTTCATTTTCTCGCTCTGGTATCAAGGCAAATGACAATGAATGTGGAACTCAACGCCATGCAAAGGCATGGTGTTGAGTTCCGCCACTTAACAGTAGTGTCCTCTGCTAGTTTCCTGCTATGTGCGGGATACAGCGTGAAGCTAAAATATAAAAATGAAAGTCATGGCTTTTTTAGGCTCCAAGTAAAGAAGCCTGACGACCACCTTTTTTTAAAGACAAAAAAGACTTTAAAAAAAGGTGGTCGTGATAATTTTTATCTAAACGTTACGTGTGATTGTGTAATTATTTAAATAAGTGAGTAATTATTTTAATTTATAAGAAAATGCCATAAATATAATAAGTCTAATCAGTCACATAACGTTACTTATATAAATAGTACTAACAGTGAACACTTAAAAATATATTGGCTATAAAAAAAACGTTTTTACAATGACTCTTAATTCCGTTAGTTAACCTAATTGACCTAATCGTTTGAGAGATTGACTAGAATACAATCGTAAAGTAACATATGCTGAATTTTTAGGGTTCCGTATCTTTTATGAAAAAAGGAACCCTTGTAAGATTACTTTGTTGTCCGTCTAACTGTCTGTCAAGAGCCTTTATCTCAGGAAATGTCTCTTGGAGACATCGAGTTGAAATTTAAATCATATAATCAAATCATATACGGTTCTATGATTTCCTTAAAAAATATATATATTTCTACATTTACTTAAAAAAAGGTACGGCCGTTTATATCGTAGAAAACGCATATTTCAACACTATAAAGGAAATCAAAATTCATACCCAATGAACTTCCGGTTGAAATAGAATTATGCAATATGGCAGATAGTATCTACAGGTAGGAACTAGTACTCAGTTCAGGAAAAAAACTAAAACACATTTGTGGTAAAATCTTAATAAATAATGGCCTTAAAAAGGTGGCGAAATTTGGTATTAAAGCCGCTAATTCAAGTAAGATTTCGGATGAAAGAGCTCTGGCTAAGCTGAACTTGAATTTTATAAAAAGCTCAAAACCAATTTTTTACGGAATACTCGGTGGGCGCGCCCGACTCGCGCTTGTCCGGTTTTTTTTTCCTCGTGTACTGTTTGGAATGTCATACAAAAAGTTTACCAGTTCCCTCAATATTATAATGAAAAATCTATATTATAATTGATACAAACATTTCTCAAGTTAATTTCCTGATAAAATAGTATGTCTACATTTACTTAAAAAACATATATGGCACCGTTTTTATCGCAAAAAAACGTGTATTTCGACTATAAAGGGCATCAAAATTTATAGGGTACTCCGGTTAGCCTAGAATTATGAAATTTGCCAGCTACCATCTACAGGTTCTAGTTTCTAGTTGAGGAAAAAATCTGAAAACTATACGTTTGTGGTTAAATCTAAAAAAATAATAGCCTTGAAAAGGTGCAAAATTTTTATTAAGGTCTTATATTAAAGCTGGTTTAAGTGAGATATCAGATGAAAGGCCTCTAGCAAAGCTAAGCTTGAATTTCAAAAGAAGCTCGAAGCCTCAAATTTTTGTATAGAACCCTCGGTGGGCAAGCTCGACTCGCGCGTGTCCGGTTTATTTAATTAATGTTAAAATGGGATTACTGGGATACAAGAAACAACACAGTAATACTACCTACGGCTACGGAATGGAAATCACATGTTTGTTAGTCAACGTTTACGTTTACGAATGTAAACTTTTTTAGGATTCTTTGCCGAAACTTTTATAGGTATAGGTTATCAGCTCGTTGTCAAGGCCGCTTATCTCAAGATTACATAACGGTATCAACCTGAAGTTAATAATAAATATTCAGGTTTACGATCCCTTTGAATATAGAAAAAAAAGTTTTTTAATAAACGCAATCAAATGATACGATTTATGCATTTAGTATGAAATTTGCCGCAAAAAGTACCTATTTAAAGTACTTAGAACGAAAGTTCTAAGGAAATAGATACTTTTTGCGTGGACCTACAATGATGAAAATCGGCGCAAAGTGAGATCCTACAATACAAATAAAAATAATACTAAAAGTGAAAATGATGAAAAAATTAATTATAACCTCTTATTTGTAGTTCATTTCATACAGCATGACTGCATACGCCCGCAAACTTAACTTTGTCAACTATATTGTTTAAAGTTCTTCAATACGTGTATCGATGTATTTCCTACATTAATCTGTAGATGGGGTTGCTCTATAAAAATAAGTTTAAATATATTCTTGACATTTTTTAGTTTAAGTGTCATTCCATACTTAGGAAAGAAAAATATTTTTCTAGATTGATACATTTTTTATGTTTTTTAAAAAGTATTATTATATAAGTTTAAATAAATTATGTTTTCGAACACATTTCGTGAAGAATATTTTTAACGATTAATAACTTAGCCGCCTTGAGGCTGTCGTGACGCAGTGCACAAGCGTGTAACTATTCGGCTCCCCATGACGACGACGAGTCGGTAACGAACAAGAGAGGTAATTCCTAAGATGGTCGTTTGGTAAGAAAGAATTTTTTTTTTTTTTTTACATTTTTTGTGTTATCCAAAGTCAAAATGTATATAACATTTAAATTTCAGATTGTTATTTTTTTTCAGCTTCACACTGTATTCGGCATATAAGCAGATATGCAGAGGCACCTAGTGTTAAGGCACTCCATTATCCACTTTCTCCCGATTTTTCGAGACATTGCGTGTTGAGTGGCGAAAAACAACGCCATGCTTTTTACCTTGGTGCCAGAGCGAAGAAATGAAAATATTAGTTAATAATAGTTCACTACCCCGAGTGTGAATCGAACCCACAACCAGAGCGTAACACTTGTGCCCCTGCGCCACGAAGGCCTCAGATTGTATTTAATGCAGTTTCTAATAATATATTTCGTAAAATCATACCGTTCGTATAATAACACCGTTTACGAATGGTACAACACGCGCTATTAACTATAATAGTCTGGAAAAATACTTGTAATCGCGATTTTCTAAATAACATACATTTGATTTTCTGCTACGAACAAAATATTTTGGTACTATTAAATTTAATTTTCAGTACTCACCGTTTGATTTATTCTGTATAGATGTTACTTTAAAATGTTAAAACATATTGTGATATCATATAGCATCATTGTTTTTTATATTGTTTGTTCATCTAATCCTGTTTCACGAAAAGATTACGTTTGTATCTCAAATACGCATCAGATATATTATTATTTGTCAAAAGCCAAACTAATTTCATTTTAAACTTTTCTTTTCAGGGCAAGTTTACAACTAAAATATTGAGATTTGACGTATGTAAAGGACCTAAGCGAGTCCATTGTGGAAACCTAGTTGCAAAAGTTGTTAACGAAACGAATTTAGTAGTAAATTATAGTGTCATCAAAGATATGATTCCATCTCGGGTAATATATCTATTATTAAGTTTTTTTTCCTTCACGCTGTATACCGCACATAGCAGAGTACGCTGATGGAAGCTGAAAGCCTTGTTTAAGTTTTAGTTAAAACACTCCGTTCGCTATTCAGAAACTTTCATTCCCCACTTTCCGCCGAGTGATGAGCGGCGGAACTCTACTCCGCGCGTTAACTCGTTACCAGAACGAGGAAAAGAAAATATGAATTATTTCATTCCTCGAATTTCCAACCGTCGTATAACTTATATTTAAAAATAAGTCTAAGGTCCGTATTTAAAAACCGCTCTCAACTCTGAGATCGATCTTGAGATGTTTTCATCTATATATGCATGAATTCTTCATTTTATCAATTCAAATGAAAATAATTGACTCCCCTAGATTGAGATCGAACTCCCAACCCCCAAATAAAAATATATCTGGCAAAAAAAATCGTAACCGTTTGTATGGTGGTCAAATGCACTTATGTAATATTATATATCCAATAGAACAAATTAACATAATTTTAATAAATATCATCAATCACGCAGGGTAGTATAATGTCAGCGATAAATAACAAAACCTTAATAAGATTGCAAATGAAAAAACCATGTGATAATCTTTTGATGAAGCCCATATTGCAAACCATATTCAATATAACCAGTACGTGTATGCTTCAACAGGCAAGTTTAAACATCACATACTAATTATTTCTACTTTAGCCTGTTTGAAGTCCAATTTTAAATTCAGACATTTTCCAATCTCCGTCGTGGCGCAGGGGTACAATAATGGGACTGTAACGCGACGGTTGTGGGTTCGATCCCCACTCGAGGAAATGAATTTATATTTGAATTTATTCGCACTCGCACCAAGATAAAATCCCGGCGCTGAATTTCGCCACTCAACACGTAATGCCTGCAAAAAAAACAGCGGAAAGTGGGTAACGACTTAACATTAGGTTCTCTCTGCGGGATACAGCGTGAAGCTGAATTTGATTTCAGTCTTATCAATATTAGTTAATGAACATAGAGATTGCCAGAGTGGAGACTACGAGCACATACAGTACTGCAAGGATTCTCTAACTCTATACAATAGAAAGACACTAAATTGCACTTTCAATAAATATATTTTATTAAAATGACACCCGAGAAAATTACAATCATAAATTCTAATACAATAATAAAGAAAATTTTAATTTTTGATTATAGTTTACACAGATATTTTAGTAATAACTATCGTGATGTAGTGACTGCAAGCGCGATGACGGCGGAAAGCGGACTCCACTCGACGGAATAAATTATTTTCATTTCCCTTAGTCGAGGTCCGCTCAGTCTGAGAAGTTTTAAATCCGAGCGAATAGCGGAGAACAGTATCTTGACACTAGATTTTCTCTGCCTATATTGCCATATTCGGTTTAAGCATTTTTTCCTACATGATGTAATTTTAATATTTTTTTTAACACATTTTAGGGTAACTACAGCTTGAACCTCGACATAGATAAAATAGCACAGAAACACTATGGAGGTATGTTTCTATACGGGGACCTCACATTTAGAACATCTCTTTATAACGAAGAATGCAATTTAGCCTGTGCTTTAATTGAAATAATGCTCTATCCAAAAAGGAGTCCTTAAATCGATTATATAATATTTTTTTATTATAAATATTTTATAATTATAAATTTATATTATTGACTTTGCAGTAATAAATTTATATGGTTGACATTACAGATATTTATATCAACCATATAATATAATATATATAATGTCAACCATAAGATTAAGAAATGAAATAAGAAAAAGAAAAAAAATCTAACAATATTTTTGAGAAGTCTTATTTATTTTAACACTTTTATTTTAAGACTTATTTATATGAACATAAATTATATTGACAAAAATGAATTATATGTACGTAGGTATAATATGAAAAAAAAATTAGACAAAAAATATGATTTTTTAAAGATAACCATTACATACCGTGTAGCTTACTGTCCATTAATAATGGAGAGCAGAGAAACATCTCTTATTTTGTGCATTTGTGCAATTGCTTAAAGAAATATGAAATGCTTGACTTTAATATAAAGCACATATCTTTGTAAGTCCCGTATTTATAAACCGTTCTCAATTGTGAGATCGATCTTGAGAACGATGTATAGAAGCCGTTTTCACTTATACATTATAATATATAAATAAAAACGGCATCTGAATATCGCTCTACATCGCTTTACAACAACGAAGATTTCATTCATAGCAGTAGTTCCGAAGATGTGCGTCTACAAACAGACAAAAAAAATAAAAATCATATCTTATTCTATTAGAGTTTTTAATCTGAATCTCAATTTATGTAACAAAAAAAAATCAAAAACATTTATTAAATACCAATTGCAAATACAGGGTGGAAGTGTCAGCACCACTTTACATGAAACCACAGTTTTAACTACTCTATAAAAGCCTAATACATTTTTTTCCCCAAAAATGAAAAAGTGATTTTTTCAAACAATAAAAGAATTGTTGTAAAAAACGCCATTTATCAAAAACGCACGCACACATAAGCCTATCAACGGGAAACCGCTGCATACGCCTTATTCTGAAGTAGAGTCGTAGATGTTGGTGGCAAAGTTCAAAGTTGATTAACCTTTACTTAGTTTAGTTTACTTAATTTGTATTTTTGTAGTAGTATGTGTTTACGTTATTGGTATCTATGCGTAACTGCGTCACATGAAATACAGATATGGATAAACGTCGTGAAATAAAAAAAAACCTACGTTTAAACTGTTGAGGTATCTTGATTAATTTCTTTAGTATAGGTTTAAAATATTTTACCCTATATGCTGATCTCCTTAAAGGAGCGCTGACACTTCCATATATATTGGCTGGTCATATGGCTTATCTGATATGTATATTCATATCAGGTAAGCCAATCACCAATAAAATAACAACAACATCATAATATTCAACTTTACTTTACTGTTACTTACCTGTATTTTTAAAAGATTAAGCATAAAATATTGCTTTTGCCGCGCTTTTCCCTTGATACCTTGATAGGGCGAAGAAATCAATATATTCATAAATAATAATTTAACGCCCTGAGTGGGAATCGAATCAGCAACCGTCGCGTTACAGTCACACGCTTGTGCCCCTGCGCCACGACGACTTCATTTGTATTCACCGCTCATATATTCTGCCTCAGTTGATAGTAGGGGGTCAATTACTGGATGCCTCCATAATCAATAACTGGAGTTTTTTGCGTGATTTGATTAGCACAAATTTAAAACATTTCGAAAATATTTTCACGTATATTTTATCATATATTTTGACTATAATAATTGTTTTAAACTTTATATATTTTTTTATATCTGTAACAAATCTGTAAACTTAAAAATCTTAGGATACTGATGACATTACTCTATAATAGGCCAAGATCCTAGGCGCAGACCTATATAATTTTATCAAAGCTGAAATTTTGAGGATTATTAGTCTAATATATGGTTAACGCATATCTTCGCGTACTTACTAACTTGAAAATTGGGCGTTTTAGAGATAGCGCCATCCACAAGTACTGGTATGGCTGCTTATAATGGGTCTTGAAATAGTTCCGTAAATAATATATGTAAATAATATATGAGGTGCATGTAAATAATATATTGCTTACTAACGATACTTTATGTAGTTTGTCCCAATGTTAATCAACTTTTAGGACGTCCGGCGGAAGTAAGGGCCCATGTAAGGGGTCGGCAATAATAAATACATATTTTTAGAATTATTCTTTAAAATATATTTAAATATGAGCCCTTCTTCTTTAATGTAGGTAAAAAATTAAATCAAAATTAAATCAGCTTCACACTGTATCCCGCACACAGCAGGGTAGGCAGAGGGAACCTAGTGTTAAGACACTCCGTTCCCCACTTTCTGCCGAATTCTGGAGGCATTGCGTGTTGAGTGGCAGAAGTCAACGCCACGTTTAACATCGACACCAGAGCGAAGAAATGGAAATATAAATTTAACTAAATATTTCATCTCCTCGAGTGGGGATCGAACCCACAACCAGTCGGTTTTACAGTCACACCTCGTGCCACTTTCCATAACCACATATTAGACTAATAATCCTTAAAATTGCAACTTTACTAATATGACATAGATCTGGGGCCCTGGGATCTCTAACATTTTGTTGAGTTTCATATTTCATTCCGCTTATAGCAACACTTGTAAAGCTAATCTTGCGTTTTGTCTTAAAAGGGCAGGAAAATGGAAATTATTAATATTCCCCATTGGGGGACGAATCTACAACCTTTCACATTCTCCGTAACATCTAATTCCACTGCGCCAGAAAGAACTCGATAACAATTTATTAAAATAAATGGAATATTATTACACGGCCTGTTGAATCGAAAGATTATAGGTCTTTTTATAATTTCTAATAATAATAATAATAGTAAAGTATATATGAACATGTAACAATATCAATTTCAAAATGTACAAGCTCATATTTGTTTCTCACATTCATATTATTGCTTATATTATTTATTTGGTAAGCTGTGGACCCCCTTCTAACTATGTAAGTTTTAAAAATATAATAACATTATTTTCATAATCTGTTCGTTCCTTTAATAGGTTTCTTATTTTGATATGATAACTCCCCAATTTAAAAAATCTAAAATTTATTGACGAGGAAATGTTTTATAAAAAAAAATATAAAAAATGCTTGCTCCATGGTTGAAAAATCTTTTAAATATACTTAGTAAGTCAAAGCAACTCTTGCAAAGGTAACTCCATTTTATTCTAAACAGGGAGAATTCAAACTTAAAATTGGAAAAATTGATATATGTAAAGGACCGAAGAGAGTCGAATGCGCTGAAATAACATCAAGTGTAGAGAGCGAAACTATCTTGAAATTAGACATGTTTATTAAAAAAGACACAATACCAAATCAGGTAAAATAATAATTTTAATGTAAAATGTAAATAATGCATAGAAATATTAACTAGATCCTTAACAATTACGACTTTGGAGGAGGAACATTGTGGAGATTCCCCAATACTATATGTTATAAAATGTAAACGATGATGATGCTAAAATATAAATATGCATACGATAACGAAAGTTTATCATTGTAACCTCGCTAATATATTTTGAGTACATAATCTCCTGTAGCTTACATGAAAAATATAAAAGATAATATTAATGTTGCTGATACTGTCCAAAAATGCAAGTAAGCACTTGATGGACGTTAACTTTACAAATGAAATTTACAAAAAATGTTTTTATTGAAAAAAATATATAAAACTGGCATTTTTTTTTTATAAACTACAATATTTTTTTAAAAAAACAATAGAATTAAAAGTTAGTAACCACGTTGTCCTTTTTTACTACAGGGTAAAATATTGGCAAGTGTAAACGGAAAGCCACTTGTAAGGCTACAGATGAAGAAACCCTGTGATCATCTCTTCATGAAGCCATTATTTCAGAAAATACTAAACGCTTCTCAAAATTGTGAATTTAAAAAGGTATAAATTATAAAAATAGTATAGAGAGACCAGTTGCAAACTAAAAAACACAGTACTAACGTTGCAAATACATCACCAGTATAGTTATAGAGATTGCTATTACGTATATTGGTAACGCGAACAGATAAGATTCTCCTCTATCAAAAAATATGTATTTGATAAACAAGGCATGACAAATATGATATTTTATCAAAAATAAGTTTTACAAATGAAAAACTACACTTTCAAAAAAAGATTTACTAAGCGTTATCTTGACATTTGCCTGCAAAATATTCTGTTTTAGATATTAATCATTTTGTCAACTCATTGTTCCTTATCTCAGTTTTCTTAAATAAATAAGTAAACTGACTGATATAAAGATTTATATTTCAGGGTCACTATAAAATAAGCGTGGATATACAAGAAACGGCTCAGAGTTACTATGGTGGAATGTTTTTCTATGGAAATGTCAGTTTTAAATCGGTTTTTTACAATGACCAATGTAATTTATCTTGCGCAATTGTGGAAGTCATGTTTGTCCCAAAACAATAACATAAACACTGTTTTTTTTTTACTTTTCATCAAAAACACGTAGCATAAATAATATTTAATAATAAAACAAAATAAATAAAGAAAAAAGTAATTTAAATAAAAAATTACACACAAATATATACCTACATATAGAGCAATAAAATTATTATTGTTAATGTTTTTTAATAGCTTGTGTACTTATATTACAAATATTTTGTATGTTTTTAATCAAACGGGCAGCTTTCCTCTTCATCTACACGTACACAATACATTCCTTGTGATCTAAAACAAACAGAACTTATGTGAATTGAAATAAATATCTTATGATTTATTACAAATCGAATATTTAATAAATATAATGCATAAATAAACATAAATATCAAATATTTTATTAAATTAAAATTAATCCTTATAATTAAAATCTAATCTAATCTAGCTTCGCACTGTATCCCTAGCGGGGTAGTCAGAGAGAATGGAGTGCTAAACGCTACGGTCCCTGCATACTTTCGTCTCGTCCACTGTCGTCAACCTCATCATACAAGAGTCCTCATGCTTTTTACGTGACCTTAAAATACAGTATCTTCGATGCTGTATTTTTGAAGGTCAACTGAGGGCTCCCTCTACCTCTCTTACCGCTCACTTTTCCATCATAAATCTTTTTGCCATTCTTTCATCACACATTTGTTCGACGTGTCCAAACCAGCTGAATACGTTTTTCTTCATTCTCACATTGACATCCTCTCTAGTAGTAGTGTATCTCTTCATTGCCGATTCGATCAGCTAAACTGACTCCGCATATCAAACGAGGAGAGCGCATCTCCACAGCTTTCATCTTTCTTTCATTCTTCTGTAATACCCACGTTCCGCTGCCGTATAACAGCGTCGGTACCAACACTGCATTGTGTTTCGCCGTCTCATCAATGCAACTAAGGATTCGTTAACCCTGTTACAGGCAGCAATACGCCTCCACATCCATATGGTATCTGCCATCTCTACTGAACATACTTCCCAAATATACCATCATTCACTTGCTCTAATATTGCATTCCGACTGATATTGCATTCCCTTCATTCTTCATTTCTTTCAAATTATTATTTGAATATTTAATATATATGAACAAATATATCTAATATACAATTGACTTGATAGGTTAGAATTTGGCAATTTCTCTTACGATTCTGGTATATCTTCTGTAACTCTTACTGATTTTCTGTCACTGCGAATACCAAATTTGCCTTGTTTCGGACATGTAGAGTCACAGGGCACTCCAATCAACCGCATACGCCGACGAACAGCCGCAGCGAAGTAGCAAGAACTCATGAAGTGACTACATCGAGCTATACCTGGAAAAATATACAACTATTTAATTTTTATTTTAGGAAAGCACGCACGGACTGTTTCACATTTTTCAAAAAAAAAATAGATATTATAATACATATGTATTAAAAATATACGTAACAATAATAAAATATCTGTTTATTAACAACTAGCGACCAGCTCGCGGCTTCGCCCGCTTAAGTTTGTAAATTATTTGTTTGTTTAAGTACAGAAAATTCCGTTCCTGTTTTAAAAAAAATATGTGTGCTTGCACCGCACTTAAGATTTCTAAAGTCAACATTTTTAAAACCATAGGGTGGCATTTTCAAAGCTGAAAAAACGCTCTTAAATAATAATCTGACGATTTTGATGCGACGCAAACTCGCACCATAGTTAGAATGTGCGAAACAATTTCCAAATATTCAAGCGCGAAATATGAAGATGAACCACATATATCTTAATCTGACGAATAAGATGTATGTGGTTCATCTTCATACCCTAGACGTGCTATCTCATAATCTTATGATCTTATTATCTGAAGAGACATACCTAATATGAGAATACTTTTTTTAAAATTAAAAATCTCAAGGAATAGCGTATAAATAAAAGAGTGTATATTTGAAATAGAATACTTGTAATTATAAGAAAATAATTATAAAACAAAATATTTGAGTATTATTTTAGATTATCATCCTTATCGATGAGTGAGAAGGTAATAGATAGAGAAAGAGTGAGGGAGGAATAGAAACACGGAGAGAAGAATATAGGCAACTCGTAGCTACATTAAACTTTATCGATTTATTTTTATTACTACGGTATTCGTCATATTATATATTTTTCGTAATAATTGATTTATTCCCTTCAAGATAAATAAAATTAGCATGCTCCAGAATGTCGAGATAACGTTTTTTTACAACTTTGTAGCCCTCCCTCTTCTTTACGTTAAGTTTAAATTGTCAGATTAGTAGAATATACAGGGTTTAGCATATAACTAGCTGACTCTACCTTAATCTGAGGCGCTAGAGAATTTCAGACGACAATTTTTTTTAACAAATCTAATCCTTTATCTTAAATGGGCGGCCATATATATGAGACTCATATTTGGTGGAACTACTAAATCGAGTATAAAGAATCCCCGGTATATTAATCTGCGGCGCTTTAGTATATCTCGAAGTCCCAGCTTTGGCTCCCCTACCATAATATAAACAAGCGTAACAAGTACCTTCAGAAAGTTCGCACACAAACGTCCCGGAGGGTTTATCAAAGACTGAAGCAGCCGCGGTCTGGTAGAAAGCACGGTGTATGGGCGGGGCGGTGCCGTTGCGCTTACTTCCATTTATATCATTACAAATTTATATTTGTAGTTCATTTCATACAAAATAAGTATATATGCCCGCAAATTTAAGTTCGTCAACCTAAGTAAATTGTACTGCCTTTTCCCAGAATATACATTTAATTTTTTATTCAACTCCGGATTACATAATAATAATAATAATAAGTATTATTCAAATTATAATACTATCATATATGTATTGTTGACATAAAGGTACGTGAATTATATAAACTCAGTTGATAAGATTATGTGGTAATAAGCAATAAAAGAAACGCTATCACTGACCTTCTTATCTTATTGATGTTGAACATGACTTTGAATAAATTGAAGTGTAGAAATATTTATGATTATAGAATTATATATATATTGTGTTGTTACTATAAAAATATTAGATACTCTATGATTAAATAGTATTACTTTTAGGCCTTTTAGGTCAGTCGTGGCGCAGCGGCACGAAGTGTTACTGTAAAATCGACTGGTTGTGGATTCGATCCCCACTCGAAGAGAGGAAACATTCACTTAAATTTATATTTCCATTTCTTCGCTCTGGTGTCGAGGCTAAGAGCGGCGTTTAGTTCTGCCACTCAATACGCAATGCTTTCAGAATTCAGCAGAAAGTATGAAACGGAGTATCGTAGCACTATGTTCTCTCTGCCTACCCGGCGGTGTGTGGGATACAGCGTGAAGCTGATTTTAATAAATTAAAAAAAAAAACTTATTAGTATTATTTTTATAATATAAAGTAATGTAAACTGTGTTTATGTTATAAAACTATATTCATTGTTACTATATTTATATCACACAAGGACGTTAGAATGAAGAATTAAGATGAAGCTGACGAACGAAACCGCCGTGCGGGCCGCTAGTTAAAAATATAATGCATGCAAAGAAAGAAAAGTGGACTGAAATCACAATCAGTTATAAAAATATTATATAGAAATTACTGACCAATTTTTTGAACAAGACATGTGCGTCTATACCCATAGATTTTATGGCACTTATATTGTAGTTATATAAGAAGTGTCCTTATATATTATTTACCATATTAAACATTATAGATAGAAAAAAACTACAGTAGTATACTAAAAAGAAATTAAAAATATACAAATGCGAAAAACATATCTCTATCTCTATATCTTATAAAATAAGAACGCATTTCGTCTCTGTCTGGCCTTTCTATGCGATCTTCTTCTAAACCACCCAACGGATTTTGATGCGGTTTTCACCATTAGGTAGAGTATTTCTCAGGGAAGGTTTATATATAGTTTATAATATGTATATGTTATTGTAATTTGACATAAATATGATAAATGTGCATAAAGTCCTACCCGTTGAGCCACTTTCACGCATGCGCTGCTTTAATGGTAAGTCCTACATGAAAACAGTGTACTAGAGTATTATTCATCTTAATAAGATCTACAAAAAAGTCAGCGACAGCATATTTGTATCTTCTAAGGATAACATACAGTGAGCATATTTCTGTCTAAAAATAGTAATTTGAATATATTTTTTATTGTGAGGAATGTTTGTCGATAATAGTATTAATCCTTATCCTTTTAAATAGTTTATTAATTTTCTACGTTAAACGAAGATAAAATTTGCTCTTTACACTAATTTGAAATTACGAATAGTTTTAGAGAAAAACGCATTTAATTGTTGACACATCACGCCGGCTATAAACCGCAGTTTTAGCGCAAGTTTCATTTATTACCTTACTCTCAGCATATAAATAAGTATATTATTTACGTTGGCCATTTAATGGAGTTCAAAACTGTCTTTTACTGTTTTTCATTTTAATAAGTACTTTAGAAGTTGTTACAATATCAAAAAATCCTTGCTGCGAAACGGCTCGCCGCGCCCCGCGCCCGTCTCCCCGCCTGCCTCTGTAGCGAAGTAGACTTAGATGCGATTGTACGTATTGGATAATTAGAGTTTAATGTATATTTAGTTTCATCTTTTTTGATTAGTAGGTAGTCTTTTGTTTATGATTTCTTTCGTTTAAGTATCCTGTTGTTTATTTTGTTTATTTTTCTTCTGTTCTTTTATTATTATTTTTTTACCTTTTTAAACATTTCCTTTTTTAATTTAATTATGCCACGAAAAAGTCGTTCATAGGTCGTAGGACAAGAAATGCAAAAAAATCGTTTAAATCTTACTAATGAAAGCGTAGAGGAGACGGAAATTAGACGGTAATTTAAAAATATTTTCATATTGTAAGGGATGTGTGTCCATAATGATATTAATCCTTATCCTTTTAAATAAGATCTTAATTTTCTACGTTAAACAAAGATAAACTTTGCTCTTTACAATATTTCGAAATTACAAATAGTTTGAGAAAAGCTATATCGACTCATGTTTAACCTTTACTTTCAGTATATATATAAGTATATTAGTTACCTTTTGGCCATTTAATATAGATTTAAATGTTGTTTACTGTTTTTCATTTCAATAAGTACTTTAGAAGATTAGTAGCATAGATTTAAAATTACGGTTCTAAAAACTTCTTACTTATGTAACGGCTCGCCGCCCACCACGCGCCCCCCCCCCTCGCCCCGCAACCTTTTGCTTATAAAAATGGATCCGCCGCACCCGCCCGGGTTCTTTCCCCCGGGCATGGGAGGAAGGCCTGGTCATCATGTTGCCCAAGGCTGGGATGAGCCCGCAGCCTGAGGGATACCGTTCTATAACCCTCCTTAGCGCGATCGCCAAGCTGTTCGAGAAGTTATTCCTCTCACTTCTCCAGTCGCACGTCCACCCACGAAGGGAACAGTTTGGCAAGCGGGTATACCACTCTGGTTATACTACGCCGCATCAGCGATCAACCGAAAGGAGAGTGCAATAGTAGTCTTCTTCGACGTAGTGCGCGTATTCGACCGCGTTGGCACCCGGGCCTACTTCATTAAGTGCTCAGAGCCGGCACCCCCCCACCCCAGCACGTCGCGCATGTCTTTGCCTCCCTGCCTCAGTGACAGGACATTTTGCGTGAGAGTTGAGAGTTCGAGGTCTAGCAGCGACTCAATCGCTGCCGTGGTTCCCCAGGGCAGCATTT